>PGCI01000091.1:0-298473 GCA_002873125.1 Puccinia coronata f. sp. avenae | reverse complement strand
TCCACACCGCACGCCTTTTTTTAGGCGTTCGGGGGGGCGTGCGCACGCCCTTTGGGCGTGCCGCTATCAAGCCCCTTTCATCTGGTTTGTCTTGGAGTGAGAGTATTTTGCTTATTGGCTTGAGCCAGGCTGGGGTTTGGGACGTTGACAAAGGAGCAGATGGGGTTTATAATTGCAAACTGCTTTTGAGCTGCTTTTGAAAATTTTTTGAGAAAGAAATTGGCTAAAAAGACAACAGAATTTTGTTTCAAAAGACTTTCAAACACGCTTGAAAATTTTTTCAAAAACCTGTTTGTAATTGGGGCCTAAACAAGCCCGCGGGATTGGCGGCAGACCTTTTTTTGGGATCCGACCGACCGTTGAGATTGAAACTGAAGCAGCTCACAATCACATGCCCGCAATCCACAAATTGCAGGACCAGTGATTTAGGCAAAACAGCTTGGATGTGGCAATCTGCAAAGCGTTGCAATTATCAGTAGCAGGGACGCGCATTCTTTCCTTTAAAATTATAGATGGATCGAGTTCACCTCATTGAACACAAATACAAAATCAAAAACAAGTTGGATAAGAGAACTGGGTCACAAAGGAAGGAATCCTCATTGGCTTGGAAGAAGAAATTCACATTAGAATGCTCAGCGTTCTGACGGAGGAGATTCGGCAATCGGCTTGACGCACATAGCAAGGGCAAGATTCATTCAATCTGCAAAAGAGCAGGAGATCCGGCCTGCTATGAGCACTCATTGGTCGAAAGGATTTAAACTAGGCTTTGATAAAATGACGCATGCGACTTGCATATTAAACTGATAGCAGCGGCAAACAGAGCTTGGCTTCCGGTATCAAACAAACACATTTATTGCGGGGTATCACTCACGTATGAGAAGAGGGCCGAGTCCGGCTGCAATCAAGCAAGAAGAGCTTAGTGAACGGAATGAGCTTGGAAGCTTTGGAATGGACAAGCGTCGGCAATTGGCTCAAATCAAGGAGCTGGAGCAAGATTCATTGCTCAAAACACAAACAAAGGTCAAGGCGAGCACAAGGAGACTCGCTAGTTCAGCTGGAGGCAAATGGAACATTGACTTAATGCAAGTTGCGGGAACACGGAAGATTTTTTTTTTTTAAAAAAAAAAAGCTGCAGGAAGGACACACCAGCCGGCTATGAGCACTGGTCAATCATGCAGTCTTCAGGTTGGCATTTTGATGAAGAACACATGCAAAGTACAAACTAAGTGCAAAAGGGGGGCACATGATTGTCGTTCTGGAAGGTGCTATCAGCTTTGGACAGAGGAGCGTTGGCAAGCAGCTCAAATCAAGGAGCTGGAGCAAGATTCATTGCTTGTCTGTTTCTTTGTCTGCAGGTACATGAGGATGTAAAATAACCAAAACAAACTGATAGGAAGTTAATGCCGTGGTCAAACAACAAAAGAACAAGGAAGCAAGTCAGGAAGAAATCACAACAGATCAAATTTATGCGGGTCGCGGGCAAGATAAATTGAGGCTCAGGCTTTGCGGAGGTCGTTGATCTTACCAACATGAAGTGCTGTGTCTGTTACTACGCCCCTACAAAGGGAGAGAATACGGAAGAGTTCTTTACAGAAGCTGGCTCAAGATGCAAAGCAGTCATAAGCACTCATTGATCAGAAGGATTTAAACTAGGATTCAATAAATGACAAGCGCGACTTACATATTAAACTGATTGCAGCAGCAAAACAAGATTGGCCTCTACTAATGAAACAGCAGCACCAGGAAGGCGGGGTACCACTCGCATACGCTTAGAAGATTCAGCTTGAGGAAGCGGAGCCAATATAAAGGACAATAGTGTATTAGCGGCGTACATACATTGTGCTTATTTGATGCAACCACAAGCTGTGCATCACCATACGTTGTGATGTTCCAAATATGTCATAAATTTTCAGTTTTTTTCTCATCTCATATTTCTCTATTTTTCTTGTATTTCTCTCTCTCTTTTTTTTACTTCTCATTTTTTCTGATATAAAAACTCACAAATCAGCTGATATTATTCCAGATTCAGAATCTACAGCTAAAATTACCCCTAGTAACATCCACAACACCATTATCACCCAAAAGGATCAGAAGCTATGGATACATCAACCTATACACCTGCTACATACACAAAATTACACAACTCTCAAATCTCAATATATGACTTCACAAACATATTCTACGGGGAAAATCATTCTAGGAAACTACACACGGAATTCTCATTACATGTACAGATTAGGAGGTATAGCCAATACAAGTTCCAACACCCGGTTTTGCATCAGTTACACGACCCCACCAGTAACCCATAACCCATACTCAGTACAGCTTGGTCACACGCAGATTACACTAGTGGATTTTCTGACTACACAGCCGCATGACACCACTACACAGCCGCATGACACCACTACACAGCCGACACCACTTATCCACATGACTGGTCACATGGAAGGTCACATGATGGGTCACATGGTTCCTTTTTTCCATATTGTTCTTTTTTTCACCAATACAGGTCACCTGAGTGCACAGCCTCATCACATGTATGCAAATACAGGTCACACGTATGCACAGCCACAGGTCACATGTATGCACAGCCACATCACCTGACTGCACTGCCCCCACTGTCACCACTAGCAAAAATGCCTCAGTTGTACTTCCCTTGGAGCTAAAATACCTCATATTTGTCTATATAAGAGGCTCTCCTCCAGTTGTTTTTCCCTGCCTCATCAGATCTTGTACTCACATATTTACAAGGAATACTAGCACTAGCTCACCAACTAGTATACTGGTCACTCCTCATTTATCACTGCCAATTCAATATTTGAGGTTTTATCACACACCAACCACAACAACTCATAGTTATCAATCATCCACAACAATCATAAATCATCACTCAACTTATTAGCATAATTTGCAGGCGTCTTGAACCAACCAATCCTGTCACAATAAATAATCTGCCAAGCGAGCTTGGTGGTCTTGTTTTTCTGATAGTATAGAAGGGCAGAGTTTTGCATCTCCATTTTTCCCCTTCTCCATTCAGCAAAAGGTTTTAACAACACTTTTGAGTCTTACAAGGGAGTCCCCAACGTGATTAGGATTCTGCAAATCAAATCAAAGACGTAACCAACCAATATAAATATTATAAGAAGAAACTCAACCAGAGGAATAGTAATTGTCAAGAACAAGAATACTAAAACAACTCTACCATTACCGATATTTGACCAAAACACATCAGGACCGAATCAATTTTGAAGATCAACTAAGAAGAAAACTTGTCAACACAAACTAAACTAGGGAAAAAGAACTATGACACTCCAGCTAGTAGGATTGGAAAGAAGTGACTTGACGTAGGCAACCAGTTGTAGGACTGCGATACCGACCGGAAGAATACTGTATTTTGACGTAGGCGGCCAGTTATAAGGATTAATTGCAATACCAGCCGGAAGAAAGCAGATATTTGATGTAGGAGGCCAGTGTACAATTGCGATATCAACCGGAAGAGTACAATTGAAGACCACTAGTAAAACGAATCAGAAGAAAACCCCCCAACTTGCCCTGGAAAAGAGTCCAGAGACCCAAGAAGAAGAATTAAATTTGGAGCTAAGTAGTTTCAATACCCCAAAATTAGTTTAACTGACAAACATAACTTTGAAGAAAATCAACAGAATGGAACAGGGACTACCGCTGTTTAGTAACATACCCGGAGATTTGGAAGGAGGAGGTTTTAGCGCTTTCAACACCCCGTC
The DNA here is from genome assembly GCA_002873125.1 of Puccinia coronata f. sp. avenae. NCBI lineage: Eukaryota > Fungi > Basidiomycota > Pucciniomycetes > Pucciniales > Pucciniaceae > Puccinia > Puccinia coronata. Next base: position 294,730 of record PGCI01000091.1, on the reverse strand, counting down.
AAGGACTAGACAACTGGCGTCAGGATCAACTATTAATATGAATAAGGAAACAACTACGCCGTTACCACCGCCCAAGACAGATAAAGGGAAGCGGAACGATCAATACTGTACCACCATTGAAGACTTACATGAGGACAAAGAGGAAGAGCAGCAGCAGCAGCAACCTCAAAATCAAGCCCAATACAACACAGAGCAGAACTTACTTCTGAAAGAACCAATACAGTATCCAAATGAGGAGACTCCACAACCTCAGTATCACCAACAATGTTTCCAGAGTACTCCATACCCACTACGATTTCAGCATCCAGGTATACAACAAGGATACGGACTTAGGATGGGCGATAACTCGTTGGCGGATGTTCCTAGGAAAAGTATGAAGATAATCAAGAACCCAACATTAGTATTTGACGGCAACAACTTCACAGCCTTCTTGAAAAGATACAAATGAGAGGCAAGGGTGTTCGAACTAGACGAATACGCTATGGCCATGCAGATCGGGCAATTTGTGAAAACCAAAGAACTAAAACAAGAACTAGAAGCCATGGACGGATACGATGATGCCAACTGGGAAATATTACGACCCGCCATGATGGAACTTTGGGGCGAAAGGGACAACACAATTCTCCACAACCAACAGGACCTAATTGATCTCAGCAACAAAATATCAAAGAAAGGCGGATTAACAACGGTTCAAGAATATAAAACATATCTAGGAAAATTTTCTGCCATCCTTCAATACCTTATTAAAAACAAACAACTACGAGCAAAAGAAGATGCTTCATATCAATTCTTATTGGCATTTTCTCCAACAAGCCAGAAGAATATCAAACGAGTATTAGTCACCCAAAAGCAGTTGCCAAAGGGACCAGACGGCAGTAGCAAACTACCCAAATGGGAACACGTACTAGTAGCTGCCAAAGCCAAATACGAGTTGAGGAACCCGGATTTTCTAACATTAGCGGGTTTGCAGAATCCAATCAGGTAATGCAGAAGGCTCTAGATGCGCAGAAAGGAGATGGTAGACGACGAGAAAAGATGGTAGAAGAGATACCAAATCAAGCAGCATTACAGAAGAAAATAGTTGACATGGAGAAAGAAATAGCAAGCCTCAAGAATCAGCGGGCTAACAACGCACCAGTCAACTATCAACAGCAAGCCAATAACCCCAACAACGAATTTTCAAGAGGCGATCCAAAACCAGGGGCAAAATTGGCTCCACAGGCACCAGGATATGTTACTACTGTCATAGAGAAGGACACAGAACATTTGGCTGCCCAGAAGCCATCAAGGATGAACACCAAGGACTAGTTTGACGAGTAGGGAATGACTGGTTTTTACCTAATGGCCAACAGATACCATGGAACCCAAATAGGCCGATTCGACATGTGGTTGCCACCAATTCTGCTAAAAATCCTCAGAAACCCCCTGTTATGGCAGCCTTCCAGACAGATCACCCATCAGTATTTCAAATCCAACAGGAAGAGCCAGAAGCTTCCGAGATGACTTCAGCCGTAAACCAAATTGATTGGGATCCACCAACACTAGGCAAGGCTAACTTTGAGCGGGTAAAAATGGAAGCAAACGCGGCCACTACACGAGCTGAAGCCTTACGCGGACAAAGGAAGGTCCAAAGAGAAGAAACAGCAATGGACGTAGACCACGACGAGCCAACAGAGGAAGTAATCAAGGAAGTACCGGCAGTCCGAAGACCTCCTGGCAGAATCCTGGACAAACCAAGAGCTAAGAAGGATAAGCAGTCAGCCAAGTCAGCACTGTTAACGGAACTAGATAATCTCAAAATACCTACCACCTTCTCACAGCTCACAGCCATTTCACCAACGTACGTGGAGGAACTCATCAATAAGCTACAAGACAGAGTTACAGGTCCAAAGAATACAAAGCTATCCTATATCAAAACTGTCAAATCAAAGAGCCACAAAGTAGCAGGAGCAATGGTTAATCAAGAAGACAAAGAGGAGAAAGACTTTAATTGCTTCTACAGCTGCGCACTTGGTTATATTGAAGCACGGATTATGGATCAACGCGTGCCCTTCATGGTCGATTCGGGATCTATGGTCAATGTCATCCCGGCAAAACTGGCAATTGATCTCGAATTAGAAGTAGTAAAAGTGGATATCCCAATGAGAGGAGTTGGGGGAGAACAATGTGACATAAAAGGAGTGGTTGAGAACTGTAACTTTACGATTGGGCAATTTACGGGACCAGTACACCTTTTCGTCGCACCGCAAGCTCAAGAGTGCATCTTAGGACGACCTTTCTTATTTGACTACGACTGTACTTTGGACTACCCAGGAGACGGAGAATATCTACACTTCCAAGGGGACATTGGGCGACGAGTCACAGTACCAATTGCCAGAATAGGAAAAGGATCAGGCTGGAATCAGTTTAGACACCTAAGTGGGAATTCAGCAAAGATTTCAGACTCATCAAGCAAACAGCATTTTTTATGAATTCAGGTGTTCTGACCAAAGGATTGCGAGTGGACCCAGTAACAGCCATCAATCCTAGAATGCCTGAAGAACAAACGATCTGGGTATTAAAAATATTAGCTATCATCAGTTGGATCTATTTAGTGTCTCTCAAGATCTTTTCATCAGTTCTATCCATTCACTTTCCATTTCAGAAGGTATCATATCAAAAACCTATAAATATATACAGGAAAAGACCAAAAAAAGAGATAAATTAGCAAAACCCAAAAATAGAACCTTTCAGCTCATATCCAACAAATTTAGTAGTTGGACAGCAGGGACTTTTCAGAAAGATAACGATATCATGATAAGCAACTTACTTGCAAAAGGACTAGGGACCAGGATTCAGGACGACCTTTGCAAGAACTGGAAAGAAGACAACCTGTGGTGCATGACAAAATATAAACCAGTAGGAAAGAAGGTCAGACCAGTAAACCAAGCAATGCCTCAATCTATCAACCCACCTCTTCAAAGACCACCGCTATCTAGAGATCCCTACAAAACTCCACTCACTCCACACCCACCAGAATTTCAACCAACATGGAAGATAACGGAGGAGCGTCTAGGTGTTATAAGTTTTGGCCCAGAAGGATGGTTGCGACCTGAAGAACTAAAATTATTCAAGCATATCATAGTACTCAGACAGGGGGCTTTGGCTTTCTGTCCAGCCGAACGAGGATTATTGAAACACTCTTACGGTTTACCCTACGTCATTCCGGTTATTGATCACAAGCCATGGCAGAAGAAACCAATTCCCATACCTGCAGCCATCAAGGACGAGTATGTAGAGTTAGTAAGAGAAAGGATCAGAACTAAGCTATATGAACAATCAACTTCTAGCTATTCCAGTCCAGTCTTTTGTGTCAAGAAGCATGATGTAAAACTTAGAATAGTCCACGACCTTCAAGAAATGAACCGAGTGACTATCAGGGACGCCGGATTGCCACCTGCCACGGAGGAATTTATTGAAGCATTTGCTGGACGATTGTGTTACGGCTTAGGCAATATAATGGGGGGATATGACAAGAGGGAGCTAGCTGAAGAATCAAGACCGTTAACAACCTTTGATACACCACTAGGAAGATTTCAACTCACCAGACTACCTCAAGGAGCAACAAATTCAGTAGCATTATATCAAGCACAGATGATGTGGATTCTTCAGAACGAAATACCAGAACATGTAGGCGTATTTATTGACGATGGAGGAATCAAAGGACCACGATCAACATATAACGGAGAAGTACTAGAAGAAAATCCAGGAATCAGAAAGTTCATTTGGGAATACGCCATCACTCTAGAAAGAATACTCTTTAGGATTGAAGAAGCTGGACTCACAATTTCGGGCAAGAAGTTCGCATGTTGCGTACCAGCTTTGGATATTGTAGGTCACGTGGTCTCAAAAGAAGGGCGACGAGTATCTAAAAAGAAGAAGAACAAGATAACAACATGGCCAACACCAGAAAATGTTACGGAGCTCAGGGGTTTCCTAGGACTAGTCACTACAAACATTTCTAATTTTACCCAAAGAAAAAACAACTGTTTGGGTTAGGCAAAATGTTAATTTTTTTCAACAAAATGGCTCAGTAATAAAAATTGAGCAAAACTGAGCATGCTCAGCAAAATTCCCTAAAGTTGCCAGAATGAATAAAATTTATTTCTGCTCAGTTTGTAAAAAAAAAAAAAATGCTGAGCATGCTCAGTATAGCTTATTTTTCACTTCTGACCATTTTTTGTAAAATTGGGTATATGTTTTGCCCATCCCAAGTTCACATTTTCCTTCTGGGTAGAATTGAAAATGTTTGTAGTGAGTCACTTACGTACAAATATTTATAGAAAACCTATCCAAGAAAGCGGCACCGCTTAGACAACTGACCAGGAAAGAAGCCGAATGGGTATGGAGTGGCGACTGCGACAAAGCATTCAACAGACTTAAAAAGATAATTGGCAAAGATATTGTCCTGAAGAGCATTGACTATTCACCAGAAGCCGGGATTATTCGACTAGCAGTGGATTCAAGTTTCATAGCAGCCGGAGCGGTCTTATCACAGCAAGAACTGGACACTGGACTAGATCGACCTGTCCTCTATGAATCAATAGTATTTTCACCTGTGGAATTAAGATACTCGCAGCCCAAGCTAGAATTGTGTGGAGTTGCAAGGATCTTGAAGAAGTTGCAGACACACCTTTGGGGCCAGCATTTCAAACTCCAAGTGGACGCAAAATCGCTAATTCAGATGATCAATTCTCCTTCTCTGCCCAATGCTCCTATGACCAGATGGGTGGTGTTCATTCAGCTTTTCTCATTTGACATAGTACATAAGCCAGGGAAGACTTTCACCTTACCAGATGCGCTCTCAAGAAGGCCAATTTCCAGCGAGGAAGAAGAATTTTATGAGGATCAACCAGATTTTGATGAAGAAGAACCTCTTATCAAACCATGTTATCAGTATAGAATCTGCTCGTTGGAAGCAGACGAGGAAGAAAACAAATGGGAAGCTCCGGGATACTGGCGACACCTGAGGCACTACCTGGAAACCCTAGAAAAACCCCCTGGCATGGAGCAAGAAGATTTCGCGAAACTACGACGTAACTCAGCTAGGTTTTTTAGTAGTGAAAGGAGACTCATGAGAAAACACTCACCAGCCCCACAGATTGTAATTTCCAAGGAGGCCTACCAAGACAAGTTGCTCAGAAAAGTTCACGAAGAATTAGGACATTGCGGAATTGAAGAGACATATCAACGACTAGTAACACAATTCTGGTGGCCAAGCTTGAAGAAGAAAGTACAATTATGGATTCATAGCTGTGAAGCGTGTCAGAAAAGAGATCCACTAGTTCCCAGGGAGATTCGAAATCCGACTGGTACCAGCAGTCTTTTCGGCAGAGTTGCACTGGATGCGTGTCATATCAAAGCAGGCCAATATAAGTATCTTATAGTTGCCAGGGACTATTTATCCGGATGGGTAGAAGCAGCTCTGTTGGTCAAACTCACATCAAGTAACGTGGCAAAATTTCTCCTGGAGTACTGGGTTTATCGATATGGGTCAATCAAGACAGTAACTACGGATAATGGCGCCGAATTTGAGAGTGAGTTTTTAAAGGCAGTTCAAAAGATTGGAGCCAAACTAGTACTAACCTCACCATACTATCCTGAAGCTAATGGGATGGTAGAAAGGGGCCACAAAACAATCAAAGATACTTTAGTTAAAATGTGTGGTCAGTCTGGGGGGAGATGGAGGGAGTACTTACCTCTGGTGCTATTTTCAGACAGAATCTCAACAAAAAGGACCACTGGATACACACCATACAAGATCATCTTTGGACAACTACCTGTGTTACCCGTGGATTTGGAAATGGATACCTACCTAGGGATTGACTGGCTTGATATCGGTACGACAGAAGAACTCCTGGAAGCTCGAACAAAACAGCTGGACAGAAAGGATGAAATCATAGAAGAAGCTCACCGGAAGTTGCTCAAGACACGGGAAGCCTCAGTACGATATTGGGACAGAAAGATGGCAGCAAGATTACGGGAACCACTGGATCCAGGCGATTTAGTTCTAGTCTATAACAAAAGTTTGGAAGATCAGTGGGGGAAGCTCTTTGCCAACAGGTGGAACGGGCCATTTAAGGTGAAGGAACAACTACCCAAAGGATCCTACTTGTTGGAAGAGCTGGATGGGACGGAACTGAAGAGAACTTACGCAGCATCTCACATCAAGAGTTTTTTTCCACGCAGACGTAATCTCAAAGACATACAACAAGAAGAGCTGGATCCAGACAAGGAAGGCCTATCAGCACAAGAAGAACAACCAGAAGAAGATGAAGAAGACACCATGGATCAATCAGAATAGGGCACACCCCGGATAAGAGAATAAACTGTTCAAGTATAACAAAAGCTTACAATTCAGACTTTCAAGTTATCTCTCTCAATCAATCAAAATCAGTTGAGAACTAAAACCAGGGGAAAAATCAGAAAAAAAAAAAAAAAAAAAACATACCCCTTCAAGAATTCATAAGTTGGGGGAGGAGGCCTCTGGTTTTTTTTTTTTTTCTTCTTTTTCTCTGTATTGGTAAAACAACCTATGTAATAACAGGATTTCTACTGAAAAGCATACTAAAGATACTACAACTAGAAGATCAGCTTATACATTTTAGGCTTTCAACTTGGAATTTTCACATTGTTTTTCTCTCTCACTTTTTTTTTTTTTTTCTCTCAATTTTATTTCTCACTTTCTCTCTTTTTTCCTCACACTCAATCTTTAGCCAGAAGTCTAAACTCAAACATCACTCACAAGCTCATAACTCTTAGCAAGATTGGGGACAATCTTTAAAGTTGGGGGAGGGGTGTAGATAAGATTAGCATAAGCAGACAGACAAGATAAAAAAAAAAAAAAAAAAAAGAAAAAGACAAGATACTACTGGCTAGGCTTATCTACTATACAAGAGTTAAAAACTTTTTTTGAGGATTTGTAGTTTTAACAATTGATTTTTTTGGCTTTACTGGACTTTTACCCCTATACGCGGACTGTGCTAAGCATTCAACGAACCGCGGCGATGTAAGGACAGACAAACTAGAGATACGCAAGCGACAGGACAACCTGGAGGAACAACAAACAATCTGGCTCAGTAAAAAGGTACCGGTCAAAAATTAAGGGAAAAGTAAATAAAAGAAAAACTTACCTAGAGGACCACGTGATCAAACGAGTGGTATTGTTGTGCCATGAAGCAAAAGAACTCAAAGCGCATGGCGCGCTCGGCTGGAGTAGAAGGCGGGACCTGGTTGCAGAGTCGGACCTAGTAGCTAGAGATGCTTTGGTAAAAGCCCGTGAAGTGATGCGGCCCAAAGGCGTATCGATTGAAGCGCCCCGGCTTGTGTTGGCGCTCGAGGAGGTCTTCAATCTGTTGGTCGTTCAACCGATGAAAGACGGCAGGATCAAAGAACCCGCGAGGCTCAGGGGTTGGCACGGGGGAGAAATCCGTGAATGGCACTGCAAAAGGGGTTGTATCGGTTACAACCCCCCGCGGTAACGTCGGCCAGAGGCGACCGATGTTACATCGGTCGCCCAGACCGATTTTATGTTGGCCAGGCCCACCGATACATTAGAACAAAGGCATAATGTATCGGTGGGACCCGCCGATGTAACATTGGTCTGGTAGACCGATGTTACATCGGTTGCCGCCACCGATCTAGCCGCGGGGGGTTGTAACCAATACAACCCCTTTGGCGGTGTGGATAAGTCTTGACGGCCGGATACGGAGCAGGAATTGGAGGAAGATTATACTCGGGGGCCGGGTCTAAACCAAATGGAGCGCCGGTGTCGGGAGAGTCAGGATGAGGGGGCGCCGGATGATGGAACTCGGGGGCAGCAGGCCATCCATCGCCAATCACGGCTCGGTGGACCACGAAATGCCCCAGATTGCCGACAAACGGGTCGTCCCCGTTGGGTAAAGGATGGGTTGGACTGCCGGGCTGATATACGGCCGAGGCGAGTTGATTGACGAAGGGGTTCTCCTTGTTGGACGAGAAGACCGGGGAGTCTAGATTAGCAGGGCGTGGCGTTTCGGGACGGAAAACCGGAGAATCAAGGCCTGGACGCGGAGTCTGGGGGCGAAACATTGGGGAGCCCAGGCCAGGCGGCGCTGGGATTTTGATGAAGGCAGGTAACTCGGCAGGCGGAGCGTCTGGAGCCGGGTTATCAATGACGATTGGTTGACCCCAATGACCAGCAAACGATGGCTGCTCCAAGGTGGGAGGATTGGCGAGGGTACGGCGACGGGATCGCAAGGGGTAAGGAGAATTCAAGCAAGGATTGGCAGAAGCAGAAGCACGACAGAAAGTGGAGGTAGCACAAGGCATGGCAAGAGAAGGGTCTGGGAGAAGGAAAGTTAAACTACTAGGCTTGGGAAGAAGGCGCTGGCGGAAGCTACTAAGCTGCTGATGGAAGCTGATGAGGAGGAGAGAGATGGCCAGGATGGTTTCTTTTATGGGCGATGAGACGGAAGGAGGGTTCACCCTCAGCTGATACTGGTACCACAAAGCTCCTGAGGGACCAACGAGGCGGTCGACCGGGAATCTGACAGTGCTGCATGGTGCAGCACTGCTAACCCAAAGGTCGGGCGACTCGAAGCGCCCCCACATCTCAAGATGGGGGGGGGACCTGGTGCTAAAAGAGAAAACAATTCATCAGTGTAGTGACAATCTGTCAATAATCTGGTAGACGGAAAGACGATCTAGAAAAAAATAGAGGAAAAGGAAGAAAGAACTCACCGAAGTCGTATGGAGCGCGGGGAAAATCCGATCAAAGATGTCAGAAGCCGAGGTTCGTAAGAGCACCCACGGTTTGGGTGCAGGGTACATATACCCCCAGCAAACCTCCGAGCCGGACTTGGACACGCAAGCGGGGGAAGCGCCGCAGCAACAACTACCCGCTTCCACCCGAATCGCCCAGATGAATCAAGGCCCGACAAACAACGGGTAAGCCCAGGGCCGCCCAAATCTAAGGACCCGCGGCCCAAGCAACTAAGCTACGCAGCGGACTGCGGCAAGCGCAGATGGACGTAGACACAGACTAGCGGGACAACAACACGACGTCGGATGCTGCGCGTAGCTGCGGACTGCGCGCAGCACCCCGAAAACCCCGAAAATCCAAAAAAACCCAAAAACACTAAAAAAAATCAGAAAATCACAAAAATAAGGTTTAAAAAGTTAAAAATCACAAAAATACCTAACAATCACAACTCTTAAGTTGGGGGAGGACTCCACCCCCATGTCAGATAACCTTGTTTATCCTGGACAGTTTTTTAATTTTTTCCACTCAAACACACGGTAAAATTCAACATACACGGACAAGTTCAGCAAAATGTATTAGTATCAGTTTCACGGACATTCTCAATCACTCTGTAGTACTAGAAATCACAACACAACCAAACTTAAGCTGGATTGTCTGGGTACAGACAATAAAGTTGGGGGAGGATGTGGTGTTCCAAATATGTCATAAATTTTCAGTTTTTTTCTCATCTCATATTTCTCTATTTTTCTTATATTTCTCTCTCTCTTTTTTTTACTTCTCATTTTTTCTGATATAAAAACTCACAAATCAGCTGATATTATTCCAGATTCAGAATCTACAGCTAAAATTACCCCTAGTAACACTCCACAACACCATTATCACCCAAAAGGATCAGAAGCTACGGATACATCAACCTGCATACCTGCTACATACACAAAATTACACAACTCTCAAATCTCAATATATGACTTCACAAACATATTCTACGTGGAAAATCATTCTAGGAAACTACACACGGAATTCTCATTACATGTACAGATTAGGAGGTATAGCCAATACAAGTTCCAACACCCGGTTTTGCATCAGTGACACGACCCCACCAGTAACCCATAACCCATACTCAGTACAGCTTGGTCACACGCAGATTACACTAGTGGATTTTCCGACTACACAGCCGCATGACACCACTACACAGCCGCATGACACCACTACACAGCCGCATGACACCACTTATCCACATGACTGGTCACATGGAAGGTCACATGATGGGTCACATGGTTCCTTTTTTCCATATTGTTCTTTTTTTCACCAATACAGGTCACCTGAGTGCACAGCCTCATCACATGTATGCAAATACAGGTCACACGTATGCACAGCCACAGGTCACATGTATGCACAGCCACATCACCTGACTGCACTGCCCCCACTGTCACCACCAGCAAAAATGCCTCAGTTGTACTTCCCTTGGAGCTAAAATCCCTCATATTTGTCTATATAAGCTGAGGCTCTCCTCCAGTTGTTTTTCCCTGCCTCATCAGATCTTGTACTCACATATTTACAAGGAATACTAGCACTAGCTCACCAACTAGTATACTGGTCACTCCTCATTTATCACTGCCAATTCAATATTTGAGGTTTTATCACACACCAACATCAACAACTCATAGTTATCAATCATCCACAACAATCATAAATCATCACTCAACTTATTAGCATAATTTGCAGGCGTCTTGAACCAACCAATCCTGTCATGATAAATAATCTGCCAAGCGAGCTTGGTGGTCTTGTTTTTCTGATAGTATAGAAGGGCAGAGTTTTGCATCTCCATTTTTCCCCTTCTCCATTCAGCAAAAGGTTTGAACAACACTTTTGAGTCTTACAACGTACCACTCACCTGAGCACTATCAATATAGCTAGTCAGGAGGAATTGAGAAGACGGGCTGCGGTTATGGACATTGGTCACTCCAAAGATTGGACAACAGCTAGCTGCACAGGCATTTGTCCGGGGCAACCTGGGAATGATGGCATTGCTCTGGACGATTGAGGAAAGGGAAGGTAGCAAGACCAATTCAGGCGTACTGCAATCAACCATTTTTTTCTGGGTAGGAATACAGAACACCCGCAGAGACGGAAAAAAAGAAGTCAATATCAGTTCAGTTGGTCTAAGCGAGCTAATGAGAACAGAGAAACCAAGAAGAAAATAGAAGAAAATGCACTTACCCGCGATGATGCCAAGATCAGGTGGCTTGGAGACAAACGCCGCACTGAACAGAGGTTGTATGTGCATAAAATATATGTATGTTAAGGGTCAGCGATATGCGCTCGAGGACCCGCATGGTCAACTTGGGGGGAAAGAGGACACTCGAGGCTATCTGCCCGGCAGATTGCTCTCACAGATTAAACCAAAAAGAGCACAGAAGACACCGAGGCGCCCTCCAAGCAAAAAAAAAAAAGAAAAAAAGGGTTTGCAAACAGAAAAATTCAGACAATAGTCCTCCATGATCTTAAACTGCAAGACATCAAGATAACCAAGTGCACACGGATTGGTCCGGTATGACCTTAAACTGCTGAAGATCAAAACTTTACGGATGGTCCTGCATGACCTTAAACTGCAAGACTTCAAGATAGCCAATTGCACACGGATATTGGTCCGGTATAACCTTAAAATGCTGAAGATCAAGACTTCACGGATTGGTCCGGCATGACCTTAAACTACTGAAGATCAAGACTTTACGGATTGGTCCAGTATGACCTTAAACTGCTGAAGATCAAGACTTTACGGATTGGTCCAGTATGACCTTAAACGGCTGAAGATCAAAACTTTACGGATGGTCCTGCATGGCCTTAAACTGCAAGACTTCAAGATAGCCAATTGCGCACGGATATTGGTCCGGTATGACCTTAAACTGCTGAAGATTGAGACTTCACAGATTGATTTGGTATGACCTTAAACTTCTGAAGCTCAAGACGTTACGGATGGGTCCCTCATGACCTTAAACTGAAAACCCTACGGATTGGAATGGAAAGGTCCCTCATGACCTTAAACTAAAAACCTACGGATTGGAACAGATGACCCCAAACTGAAAATCAGAATAATGAAATTACGGATTGAAGAATGACTTGGACAGACTATTGCATGCTGAAGACTCACCCCACGGAAAATCACAAACTTTACGGAAGGGTCCTTTGTGACCTTAAACTGATATCTAGAATAATAAAAATCACACGCTAGAGACTGGATCTACGGGCAAACTACTCAAAGAAAATGAAGAAGAAGAATTCAAAGGGGAAAATGAAAATGACAGAAGCATTGAGGATTCAATTGATCAGGAAGAGGAAATATAATGTGAAAGGACCAACGCAAGACCTTCTCAACACAAGAAACGGTTTGAATATCAACGGGAATAATGAGGGCAAGTTTATCTAGTTATGGCAGAAAGAAATTTGATCTCAGATGTACGGAAAGGCAAGATTCAGTTTGGACAACAACAGAAAAAGAATTGACAGGATTCAGCAGTAGAACAAGGAACAAAATGGGTTTATTGGGAATAAGGTTATATTGGAATAAAGGTTATATTGGATATAAGGTTATTGGTTAAATTGGAAAAGGTTTACAAGTTCTAGCTCAGGAAGGTCTGAAAATTAGGATGCCGGAGTCAGAAGAATAGGGGTATTATTTAAAGGTATAAGAAGATCAGGTAGCTTAAAGTATAGTCAGATAGATTCACCATTTCAGTATTTTATTTGATACTTGAAACGGAATGCTGTGGACAGCAATAAGTTGGGGGGGGATGTGGTGTGCTATTTAGGTTTCAAGTATCAAATATGTCACAAGGATCAATTATCCCATTAGGGATGTCACAGACCTGACATGTCACCACATATTTCCACTCTCACTGGAACTTAAACCATAGTCACTCACTCAAACCTCTGGGCTAGTCCCATTTAATCCATAGTTATATATACATAGTCTTTATACATAGTTTTATAAGTACATAGCACATGGAAAATCACATAGTCATACCTTATTCCATATTTTTAGTCCGTAGTCTTACATAATCAACTCTGACCAATCATCACGTATGGTTCAGCCATCAAGTTCCGACCAATCAACACGTAGGATTCAGAAATAGAAGTCCAACCAATCACGACACACGGTTCAGCCAGAAGTCTCAAGAAGAATTACCTCATCAAGTTCTGACCAATCAGAGATCACAGTTCAGACAGGAAAACTCTAGAAGAATTCAGTCATCAAGTTCTGACCAATAAGGACGCACGGCTCAGCTCTGACCAATCATCACGTAGGATTCAGACATCGGGTTCTGACCAATCAGAAGACATGGCTCAGATCCTCACCAGCAATAATGCCTCAAAGGATTTTCACACCAGCAAAAATACCTCACTATTCAATATAAAAGGAGGGCCTCTTCCCCCTCATCAGAATCATCCAGCCAGGGATACCCACCTCACCAGGCACCCACTGGACACCCATCCCATCAAATAGACTTACTCATCATACTCATCAAGCACTCATCAATAAGATTAGGTAAAAAAAGAAAAGAAAAGGACTTACTCAACTAACACACACGGACCCCAACTCTTTCCCTCCATTATCAGACTCCATATTTATCTTCATCTAATTCACATAAGTAAAGATAAAAATATTTCATTAGCTCTTATTGCTTGACTCAAAGTGTGAGCCTGGGTCTCTTATGTGACAACAGGACACAAGAATGGGGGGCACAATAGTTGATTCCAGATAGGATAAGGAGAGGACAACTATTGTGAAGAAGAAAAGGAAGAAGGAGAGAAAGAAGAATAGAGTTATAACTATGAAGATGATGATCTTTGGCCTTCTATGGGCTATTCTGGTTCTCTCCTTAAAGGAGGATGGTTTAAAGGCAGCTAAGCTTAACCCCTCTTCTCTTAAGAAACAGAGAAGGTCCAGTCAGAGACTGCCTTGCTTTTTTATGCCAAAGGAAACTGGCAAAGGTTATGTAGCAGGAAACCTATGTGGATTTTGGCAGCAGTCCACAGAAGCACAGATGATATGTGTATTGGTTTGATTCTTTATTTGATTGAAGAAGATGATGAGAAGGATGGATGAAAGGATCAAGAGCTCAGAGGGACTTTGAAGAGAGAGAGAACTTGGAAAGAGCTGCTTACTATTCAATCAGATGACACCAAATGACCACGACGACGTAGGGATGTGATGGGATCTGTGTTGACTGAATAGTGAGGAGTGATGTTGTCCAGAGTTGTCTGTTTCTTCTAAGTTGGTGGTTCTGAGTGATGATGAAGTTTTTCATTCAGCCAGCTGAAAAAATGGTTAACCTTGTTGATTGAAATGCATATATTCAATATGGTTTGAACTTAGAAAATGATTAGATGTTATGTGAACTTCCTGGTTAATACTTCACTCTTATATTACTTCACACTTATACACAACAAAGTATGGATATTATAATATGGAAATATTCATATTGAAGAGAGGAATAAGAAGATAACATTGTTGAAGCCTTTTGGGCAACTGTGTTGTCTCTAAGGCTGACATCAAGGTTCATTTGCACTGGATAAGAAAAGCAATCACCGACAATGAAGTAACTCCGGTTTATGTTCAAACCAATAACAATCTAGCCGATTTCCTCACAAAATCTCTGGCCAACCCCAAGCACATGACTTGCATCAAGGGCGTGAATCTCACCGGTTGAAAATGAGAGGGGGTATTGAACTTAATAGGGTTAAGTTTGAGTAGTCATTTTCACTCGGCTGCGGCCTGGGGCAAACAGTGAGATTAGGTTGAAACCTAACCTCAGGATGAATGTAGTTTATTAGCTTTCTCAGTCTGTTGTATCGCTTTTCTTCATTCATTCATTGTTTTGTTTCAAACACTCACTCGTCTCCCCAAACAACCCTTCTAGGTCTGTTCCTTCATCATCTCTCACTTTCTTTGTCTCATCACTCTCTTGATCTCTCTCTCATTCCTTTGTTCTTGTTGTCAGGTTCGTGTTTGTTGGTGTCGTCGTTAGTCACGGGTGTGAACTAACATCAAGAGGAGGAATCTCTCAGGTAGATTGTTGGAATTGATTCATTCATTGTTTTGTTTCAAACACTCACTCGTCTCCCCAACCAACCCTTCTAGGTTTGTGTTTGTTGGTGTCGTCGTTAGTCACGGGTGTGAACTAACATCAAGAGGAGGAATCTCTCAGGTTCGTGTTTGTTGGTGTTGTCGTTAGTCACGGGTGTGAACTAACATCAAGAGGAGGAATCTCTCAGGAATCTATCGTTCAATTAAAAAACCCCCACCAAAGCGTTGGAAACGCTCACACCAAAAAGTGGACATTACATACAAGCCCCTCCTTTGGAGGCCTTGCAGGGAAAGGGGCGCTTTGCGCCGCCAGGAAATACCTGGCCCTCTGAAGCGAGGGGTTTGGGTTAAGCTAGCCGGCCATCAAGAGTCTACTTGCTCCTCAATGGCCAGTAGCCATCAACATCAAATCTTGATGGCCAATATCATTATTGGTCATCAAGAGTGTGTTGAAACTTTTGATAGCCAGTAATGGCCATCAAGAGAGGGCGTACTCTCTTGGTGGTTGATATTGACTATTGAGAGAGGGTGTACTCTCCCAATGGCTGATATTGACCATTGAGAGAGATTGTGTTCTCCTGATGGCCGATATTGACCATTGAGAGAGGGTGTATTCTCTCAATGGCTGATATTGGCCATTGAGAGAGAGGGTGTTCACCCAATGGCCAATATTGGCCATCAAGGGAGGGTGTATTCTCCTGATGGACAATATTGGCCATTGAGAGAGGGTGTACAGTGCCTTGCCAGAAAGATCTGGCGGGGGGTAATTGGGGTAGCGCGCGGGGGTAATTGGGGTAAGGGTTTACTCACCACACTGCTTGTTGACCAGTTCAAATGGCAGAAGTAAACTCCAACCAACCCTCATCCAACCAATTAAGTCCCTTCTTTCTTCTTTTATTGTTGAGTTTTCCTGTTTCTTGTCTACTCCTCACTAAATTCCTTTCACTTTATTCTTCCAGTCATCTTAAATCAGATCAGATTATGTATGCCCAGTAGCCTGTTTTCAGTTTTTTTTTGAGTTCCTTCTGAGTCAAATTTGAACCTTAAGGATGAATAGCTCATACCAACTACTCATGTCTCTCCGGCAGATTCTTCTTTTTCCTGATTTATTATTTGATCCTTAAAAGCTGATTGATTAGACTTAACGCCTCTGATCATTTGTGGTTTAACTCCTGTTTTTTCTTGCTTAACTAATTCTGCCTGACTAAAAGAGAATGAGACCGTCCTGTCTAGATTGTTTCTTCCAAGAACTTGTGAAACCCGCTCCACATTGGGTTTCACATAACTGTCATCAACCGCTATTTAGTCTTCATCCAAACCATCCCTAGCTCAGTAGAGAATCCTGACTTCACATTCTACTGAGCTAGGTACACCACACCCTTTCTCTTCCTTTCATCTCTCTTTCCTTCTATTCTTTTTTCCCTTTCTTTTGTCTTTTCTTCCCTTGTATGTAGAGAGAATCCTGACTTCACATTCTACTGAGCTAGATTGCAATCAAGAACAACACGTGGTTCTAGAATTCTCTACAAGGCATCCTGTCTTGCCCACGTCCGTCCGTCCGTCAGTGAAGAGCATTCCCCGCTCTTACATTTTTTTTTCTTGGACCAACCAACCAACCATACCGGCTATCCAACACAGTCCTGTTCCTATCTCCATTCCCTCGGCGCCTAGTCTATGACGACTCGTCGACAGGCAAGAGATAAAATACACTCCTTAGTTCCTGACCCAAAATCCATCTTGCGCGCGGGCAACCTCAAGCGGCGGCGAAAAAACCAGCTAGACAAACTCAAGCGCCACCAACAAGAAGCCTTAGCAGCCCGCCAGGCAAGAATAGCCACTTGAGACGCCATAGAGCAATTGTCCATACCACACAACCCTCCTGTCCCGCCAGCCGATTGACCAAGTAGCGCGCCTACGGGGCTTGATAGCGGCACGCCCAAAGGGCGTGCGCAGGCCCCCCCCAAACGCCTAAAAAAAAGGTGTGCGGGGGCTGCACGCCTTCCCAACCGGGCGTGCAAACCCCCACACGCCCTCCCCCGCATGCCGCACGCCGTCCGCACGCCTACAAATGGTGTGAGGACGGCCGGCTCGGCGTGCGGCCCCGCCGGACAGGCGTACTGGCCATGCACGCCTGTCCGGAGGGCGTGCAGGCCTTGCACGCCCTCCGGACAGGCGTGCACGGCCAGCACGCCTGTCCGGCCAGGCTCACGTAAGCCTCTCGAATTGAGAGGCTTACGTGAGCCCCTTGGTGCCCTTATAAGGGTACCGAACGGTACCACTTGGTACCCTTATAAGGGTACCAAGTGGTACCCTTATAAGGGTACCAAGTGGTACCCTTATAAGGGTACCAAGTGGTACCCTTATAAGGGTACCAAGTGGTACCCTTATAAGGGTACCGAGTAGTACCCTTATAAGGGTATATAAGGGTACCACTTGGTACCCTTATAAGGGTACCAAGTGGTGTCCTTATAAGGGTACCAAGTGGTACACTTATAAGGGTACCAAACAGTACCCTTATAAGGGTACCAAGTGGTATCCTTATTAGGGTACCAAACGGTACCCTTGTAAGGGTACCAAGTGGTACCCTTATAAGGGTACCAAACGGTACCCTTATAAGGGTACCAAGTGGTACCCTTATAAGGGTACCAAACGGTACCCTTATAAGGGTACCAAACGGTACCCTTATAAGGGTACTGAGTGGTACCCTCATAAGGGTACCAAACGGTACCCTTATAAGTGCACCAAACGGTACCCTTATAAGGGTACCGAGTGGTACCCTTATAAGGGTACCGAGTGGTACCCTTATAAGGGTACCGAGTGGTACCCTTATAAGGGCACCAAGGGGCTCACGTAAGCCTCTTGATTTGAGAGGCTTACGTAAGCCTGGCCGGACAGGCGTGCCGGCCGTGCACGCCTGTCCGGAGGGCGTGCAAGGCCTGCACGCCCTCCAGACAGGCGTGCATGGCCAGCACGCCTGTCCGGCGGGGCCGTACGCCGAGCCAGCCGTCCTCACGCCATTTGTAGGCGTGCGGCATGCAGGGGTTTGCACGCCTGGTTGGGAAGGCGTGCAGCCCCCGCACACCTTTTTTTTAGGCGTTTGGGGGGGCGTGAGCATGCCCTTTGGGCGTGAGCATGCCCTTTGGGCGTGCCGCTGTGGTGTTCCATTCCCGCTCCAATGCCAAAGAGGTACATTTCATATATTACAAGTTCACTTACAGGATGTACACTAGAACAGGATACAAGAGGAGGAATATCAGGGAGGAGTACAGAAGGAATCCGGAAGAATACACAATACACCAACATCACAGAATCAACAACAAGGAAGAGTTACACCAACAGCAAGCAGGAAATACGGACGATGGTAGCAGTACAAGGAGCGGACACAGGGGGAAGAAGGGGAAGAAGGACCAGGAGGAGGAGAGGCCTAGACCCTGAACAGGATGGAAGCTGGAAGGATTGGAAGAAAGAAGGGGTGATGGAAGGTGTTTCAGCCCCTGGATGGAAGGATAGAAGAAGGAAGAAGAAGGGGCTGTGTTGCACACAGTACAGGGGGGGGAGTGGGCACAGAAATGATGTCATGCTGTGCAGATATGATGTCATGCTGTGCAGACATGAAGTCATGCTGTGCAGAAATGATGTCATGCTGTGCAGCAATGATGTCATTCTGTGCTGAAACCATAGCAACAAGGAGAAGGCTGTGCAGCTGACCAGTTCACCTGCAGCATAAATCCCTCAAAGGACCTTCCCTTGGAGCTAAATTCCCTCATCTTTTCCTATATAAGGAGGTCATTTCCCCACCACTGTTGTTTTCTTTTTCCTCAGCCACTTACTAAGAGAGTATAGTGTGTCTCACCAGTCATCAAGTTAGTCATCAAGTGTAGTCATCAAGTGTAGTCATCAGTGTTATCAGTCAATAAGTCAATCAATCAGTTATCAACCCCAACAATAAAAACATTTCTCAAACCCCCAATCAATCAACAAACAACCCAATCAATCAATCAACAAACAAATCAATCAATCATCAACAAACTCAACAATCATCAACAATCACCTGCAATAGTCCAGCACACTATTGCACGTTCACATAATCAATCCCACGGTTCAATTATCCATATCATTAGTTATAAGCGGTCTACTCAAATACAACAACGTATAAGGTCTAAGTCTGATTGAGATTACTATACTTAGTAAACTTAATCTTGAAATCAGCCATTTCTCTTTTTATATTGATTTTAAGATTCCTTACAAAGGGTATAGTATTTATACAGGGGCAGGCCAATAAACCACCCGTAAACTGACTGTTTTAGCCTTTCAACCTAACTCACCAGTTTATTTCCCCCAGCCGGATCTTTACCAAATATTATCATTTGTCCCACAGGAGTCCTACATCTGGTGTCCCAACAGTGGCCGATTTCCTTCAAATTAGATCAAATCCGTTGGCGTTTTGCGTGGATCACCTCGACTAATCCTGGATCAAGAAAACTCCGTGGACGTAGGCGAGGATAGATTTTGAATACGTGGCGCAGCGTGGATACGAGTCAAGCAGAAGAGTCAAGCCAGGAAGAATAGGATATCACCCAGCAGAAGATCAGTCAAGAATAAAACATCAAATCAGAAAAACACAATAAAATCAGAAAAACAAAATCAAAACCTTCCCAGCATGGAAAAAACACTACAGGGAATGCAGGAAACATCAGAAAGGATGAAGGTACAGCAGGATAAAATGAATCAGTTCGAGGACTCCCTAAAAGAGATGCATGATATGATGGCTATGTTTTTAGAACAAAGCAAATCACCAAAAGACGTACCATTACCAGAAACACCATTGCGAAAAGGACGAACCCCTCAATTCACGACATCAACCCCATTCACAGGAAGAACAACTGGCTTGGACACGACCATTCAGGACGACGAAGAAAGTCTAATTGATTCATCAGAAGAGGAGGAACCTCAACCTACCAGGAACAGGTCATATCAAAAATTACCGGACGAAGAGAAAGGTGTGGTCCTGGACACCAAGAAGCTGAACGTGGAATTTGACGGGTCCAAAGTAGAATTATTCATCAAACGAGTGGAGAAGATAGCGATATTACAGTAGGCCGGAGGGCGGGATGTAGCTTTACAGTTACCATTTATGATCAAGGACAGGAAGATTAGCGAATGTATTGAGTATATGGAAGGACACGAGAATTGCGACTGGGAACTACTGAAGAAGGAACTTATCAGCAAGTGGGGAAGAGCAACACCCAAAAGACGATTTGACGAGAGCTCAGTATCCAATCTAGTTAGCAAGTACTCAGACAAAGGAGGAATCCAAACCAAGGAGGAATACCAGACGTTTATTGGCGAGCTGGAGGAGATTTTGGCCTACTTGACAAGGATGGAATACGAGGACATAAATGCGGAAAGCGGAGAACCACTCTGGAGGGCAATTGCCTTGGAGATACAACGAGACATTGCACGAGATCTAGCCCACAATAAGAAGTTGAAGAAGACCAAGGACGGAAAAGCGCTGGTACCCAAGTTGGCTCAATTGAAGGACTACGTGGAAGCATCACTATCTGTTTTGGACCTGGAAGTAGGAGGAAAATCCATGAAGAAATTAAGCAAGGCACCAGAATTTAAGAAGGAAGTTCAAACAGAGACAAAAGCACCAGAAGGAGCTAGTAAAATTCAGACCTTAGAAGAGGAGATCAAGAGATTACGAACGGAATTGAATACCAGTCAGAACTCAAGAAGAGTACCACCACAAATGTCAGGATATCAGCCTCCCCCAGCAGGACAGCGACCATTTGGAGCAAACCCGTTTCCCAGGAATCCAATCCAGTGTTATTACTGCAAAGGAGCCAATCATACGTCCATGTTTTGCGCAAAATTAGGTGAAGATATCGAAAAACGGCTAGTATTCAAGCAAGGACCAAATTTCTATTATCCAAATTTTCAACCAATTCCAACGGACGGCAAAGAATCAGTTTGTGAGCTAGCAAGAAAGTATGCGGAGAAAGACGGAATGACTCAGCAAGAAGACAAGAAGACCAACTCGGCGACTTGGACCCACAATGAAGAATTACCAATGCAAATGCCCACAACGTCCATGATAGAAATCAACCAATGGGATATGTGGAGCCCGCCAGTCATTCATTGCAACGAGCAGGACCCGGAGTACAAGGTTGGATTTGGATTGAGAAGATCAGCAAGATTAGGAGATAAGAGTCAGCCTACTCAGTCAAGACCTGAGGAAGTTATCAAACCAGCAGAAAGTGTACCCAAACCTCCACCTCCAAATCAAGAAGCAAACAAGAATCCGGCAGCACCAAAGAAGAGAAGACCAAGTTATCCGGGGGCGTGGGTAGAAGGAGCATCAGACAACGACAGCAGTGACGGAAGCGTGATTCAAGAACCAGTCAAATCCAAGGGTAAGGAGAAGGAAAAGGAAAAGAAAGAAGAGGAAGAAGGCTCAAAGGAATTAACAGGGAAACCGACGGACAAAGCTAAAGTTGGGGGGGGACTAAGGAAAAAGATATTGAAGCAATCCTTCACACTCACTTTGGAAGAACTCTTACTTATAGCGCCAAGATTTATCCAAGAATTACATCACTTTGCAGAAGAAGAATCCAAGACCATCCTTCAAAGCCAACAATCCGGACGAGTAAACAGCGGTGAATTTGATGAAGAACTGGATGGCCAACGACCGGAGTTTCACATGGACGACTATAAACCATTACAGCCTTTAACATACGCATGTCCGTTGGGATTTGTGGACGTCACCATCAACGGAAGAAAAGTCAAAGCATTAGTGGATAGTGGGTCAGAATTAAACATCATGCCAGAAGAACAAGCTATAAAGTTACAACTACCAACCAAGGAAGTTCACATGAGGATTACGGGTATTGGCGGTCACACTTCTCCAGTAGTAGGACTTGCTGAAGAAGTACCACTTCATATTGATACACAGAATAATAAGCATGCTAACTTCTTCATAGTTCGAGGGAAAGTCCATACCGTTCTGGGGAGACCCTTCTTAGCTGATCATAAAGTCCGTTTAGAGTTGTCGCAGGATCGTGGAGAGATTCTAAGCTATGAGGTCTGGGACGGAGCACGTTTATGTATACCTATCTGTGCACCAAGGATTCCAGGATGGCAAATGGCCCCACCGCGACGTCATGTTATGAACAAATGTGTCCACCAACTTCAGTTACCGGAATACTTGAGTGAAGAAGAAAGTACCTCAGAGACATTGGCCAGCAGCACAGGAAGCCTGAACATAGAAGAACCTGATAAATCTCAACAGACGGAAGGATTAGTGGAGCTTATAGTCAGCCAAGAAGGAATACCAGAAGACACACCAATTTTGGAAGAACACACATGGAACCTAACCACAGAGGACAACAATAGCAATCACCCGGAAGATGAAGAACCATGGACAACAGAAGCATGCATCCCAACCGACAACAATGACTGGCTAGAATTTGAAGTATATGAGCCTAAGCGGAAGAAGAGAGCTTTCAAGGTCAATAGTGCGCTCGGACTGGATTATTTGGATGGTGGATTCCCAACGCAAGATTTCTTACAGCTATACCCAGAAACATTCCCACCCACCGGAGGCGGCATTTGGGAAGAGCTTCCTGGATACCCAGCTGGACGGATTGGATTCGCGATGCTATTGAATGATGATGGGCTGTATGGATACTTGAGGAACGACGAGATCTGGTCGGCCTACTGGTGGATGCCTCCCCAATATCGGTGAGAAGTTTATTTTGGAAGCCTGGACACATCAATGTTTATGAAGCAACACCGGAAATGGGCAATAAGCCAGGACAGGAACGCCATAAGCAAGCAGAAAGAAGAAGAATTTTTAGTAAACGCTGTACAAGGAATGGTCGAAATCTTTGGATGGCTCACCTGGGAAGGATTCTGCTGGAGCTTGCGTCAAGAGCAAAAGAAGATGGGAGACCAGTATGCCACATTCTGGCAGGACTGGGAAGACTGCTTCTTTGAATGCTAAAATAAACTCATCAACAAAAGTGTATATAGGAGTAAAAACAGAAAATAAAGAGAAAAAGAATGAAAAATAGAAAATAACATAAAAATCACTCAAGTTATCACCCAGTTCACTATCAAGCTTAATTCTTTTGTTTGCTCGGGCATCATCAATCAGTTTTGGTCAAAATTCAGTCACATTC
The DNA here is from genome assembly GCA_002873125.1 of Puccinia coronata f. sp. avenae. NCBI lineage: Eukaryota > Fungi > Basidiomycota > Pucciniomycetes > Pucciniales > Pucciniaceae > Puccinia > Puccinia coronata. Next base: position 271,677 of record PGCI01000091.1, on the reverse strand, counting down.
ATCTCAGATTCAGATCCAGCATTAAAACATCCAGAAAAATCAAAAACATAAAAAAAAAAAAAAAAACTCAATTTTCCCTTAAGGTTTCAACTCACTTGGCTCAATCTCACTCAGGTCTTTTTTTACATCTTAACAGCTTTAAGTCAAATTGCATATGTAGGATCAGGGAAAATAAAAAGGAGAACAAAAAGAAATCTAGTCACCCATGTACAACAGGATTATTCATCTAAGCATATCAGTCATAAAAAGCAATCCATACAGAAAAAGAAGGAAAAATAAGTTATCTATCATTTTTTTATCATCCTCTCTCTCTTTTCTAGATTTATTTTTTTTAGGTCTTCTTAATTGTGGTCATCAAGAGGCGCAGGGCGAGTTTCTGGCGGTCCAGTCATCAGTGGTGGTCGCACGATTGGTCGGGAGCGCCGGAATTGGGGATAATAGGGCGTCAGGCGCTGGTCTTTGATTTGCCTGGCGGCTGGCAGACATCGGCGCAGAGGAACAGATCGTTCTTTTTTTTTTTTTTTTTTTTGGTTCTCATCAACAAGGCGGGTAGCGGCTAGACTCACAAATGATGCGCAATTGGTTGTTCAAGCCGGAGTAAAGGGCGCAGCTATTGGATGAAAAAAAAAAAAAAAAAAAAAAAAGAACAAGATTCATCAGCATGACAGAAAGCAGAAAACAAGATCAGGAGGCTGACAGCACACCTCAATGGTTCCAGCTGGCTCGTTCTTAAGTACCGCCGGCTTAGGTCAATCTTCTCTATCGGGAGCGGCAGGCGTTCTTGACTTCTAGGTTGGGATATGGCACAGGGATCTGCGAGGGTGCACAGTCGCAGCGCCAACGGAGCAAATGCGCGCGGGGCAAACATCTTTAGAGAAGGATTGGATTGGTTCCGGGTGGTTGCATCGGCAGCAGGAGCGAATTCGCGAGGGGCGGACATTTTTTTTTGATTTGATTTTCTGTTGTGGGGTTGCTGAAGTTGAGGCGGGAGGAAAGTCAGCAAGCAAAGAGCGATGAGGAACAAAAAGGGCAAGGGCAAGCTCAGCTTTTATAGCCAACCGACGACCAAGGCCGAGTTGTGGGACCGATCTATTCCCGCGTACAGCTTGAGAAGACAGGCGAAGATCCGTTCAAATCGGGCCATACAGGCATACAGATGGGGGTGATGTATCGAATCACGTACCAAGGACAAGAATGATCAGCGATTGGCCAAGAACAGTCGCAAAGAAAGAGGAAGACCAATGACAGAAAACTCACCTACACTGTGCGGACATTAGTCTATTTGAATCGGACCATACAGGTTATACAGAAGAAGAATATCGCCGAAGTATCCAGTTGATTGGGGCGAGACATCTTGCGGTCAAGCTGGGAGCGCTCTCCCCGAGGTATACAGGTTGCGCGACTAGGAACATTTGGGGTTTCACTCCCAGTTCACGAATCTTGCAGTGGAACACACCCCAGCTGGTTCTGTCACTCATCACAGTCCACAGCACAGTTACTAATATTCAAAAATACACAACAGAAAAGGAACAGAAAATCGTTAAAAAAAAAAAAAAAGTAGTGGCAGAAAAACAGAAGAAGCCAAAACATGTCAATCAGTAAAATTATATAGAATGAAACAAAATAAATAAAAACAGAATGAAAAATAGATCAGCAAAAACAGACAAAAACAAGATGAAAACATAAAAATCAGTGTGTGTAGGCTGCATTCCAAAATGTTAGCTGAGGGAATGGGTGGGACATGTCAAAAATTTCTTCTCTTTTTCTTTCATTATTATTTTTTCAGATTACATAACAGGTACACAGTTAAAACAGGCAAGATGGAAGGACGGAACGGCAATTTTTTTTCAGTAGGACAGCAAATCAAACACAAATTTGGCTCAAGTGATCTCAAACCAACCAAACCATGAATAAATTCAACCAATGGAAGAAAATCTTATGCGCTCAAGGGATCAGGATCCATTATTTGTCAGCCTCTGTGATGCCAAGGGCTAGTACCTTTTAGCTACACAAGGTGATAAGAGTGCAAAGGATGGGTAGAGTGGGGTATTTTCACGTAGAAAAGTAGTAAAGAAAGAAATAAAAAGAATATAATTCTTTTTTATAGAGGGGCCTGCTGGCGCAGGGGTGTTTGTAGGTGCCCTCTAAATCAGAGATCTGCTAAGCAGGGTGGTATCTGATTAAGCAAACAATGGGTTTCTGCGTAACAGAAGGTGGTACCAAAGTGCTTTTCCAATTAAGGAACCAGAATGGGGACAGAAGGATAAAAGAAGTACTCACTATTGCTTCTTTTAAGCCAAAAAGCCACGTAGGGGGGTGAAGTAGAGCTGCTGGGTAGATTGGATGGTTTCTGCGCAGGAGCTGGTCACGTAGGATGGTTGATTTAATAAGAACACCAAGGATAAAACAGGCAAAACAGGGCAGAGTAACTGAAATAAGGACAGGACACGGCGTAACTGATTGACTGTAATAATAATTGATGATGATGAACAACATTTGGCGTGGAAAGAGGGCTCTATATATACTAATTTCACTCATAGTAGAGGACCTTTCTTGCCTGTGTGCGTGTAGTTGCTATATTTCAGCGCAATGTGGCCAATTTGGGAGATTGGCACTACAAGGCTCATCCCAATGGCACTGCTGTCATTATTTCAGCGTCACAAGTGTTTATAATGACCTTAATAACCTATTTGGTCATTGTAACTAAGGTACATAGCAACACTGACGTGTATTTGTATCTGAAATGGGCCACAAATGACGCAAATGGGCCACAAATGGCTATGGCCAATCATCAAAGGCCACGCTGGCTATGTTCTCTTATGTATTCAAGGTTTTTATTAATGAAACCTTGTAAATACCCATGTAGAATCTACTAGTACACTGTTACACTGTACACGTGTGGTAACTAGGGATCAGCCTATTTCCACGCATTTGGCCAATTTCCAATTAGATTATATAATCCACGCGCGGGGTTGGAGGATTAAACCCCAATTGGGCCTAACTCCCTAAACTATACACAACACCTCAATTATAAGTCCATAATTGGTCCTTTCACATATGGTATGTATATATAACAAGTACATACATGTGTAATGTCATCTGTGACACATAAGTGTGGCAATTCTTACGGGTATTGGTTCAAGGTGAAGGAGTAGGAATTCAGGGGTACTTCCAGTGAGGGACCCTACATTAATTTGCATGAGGATTCAGAATATGACATAATATTCTAAGTTATCCTCAAGGTTTAGAAGTTATTCATAATTTCTGTAAAAAATAGTTATTTATTTTAGTTCTAATTTATTTTTAAGGGTCCAGAACTTTGTTAATGTTTTTGGGTAAAAATAAGGTTAATAGTTATTTCTCTTACTTTTATGTGTTAATATGGTTACCTTATGATTATTCCTTATTATTATAGTTACTTCATGTCTATTTGTTATCAATTATTAGCATATGTACTATTTTCAGGGTTTGTACATATGGTAATAATGTTGTTTTTATTTTTCATTTATTTTCATTAGTTTCTATATTAATAGTGTTACTTTGTCAGGTTGTCTCTGACTTAGTAGCAAGCTGACATTATTTATCTTCTCAGTTCAGCAACAATTCACCTAGGCCGTATAGCAAAAACAATTCCAAATGCACAAAAACAAATTCAAAAATGAAGGCAGAAGAACGGTTTTATCATCATCACTCTTGTCAGACCCCGGTCAATTTTCTCTTTTTTTTTCTTTGGCATTTCCGCGAATGCTGCGGACAGCATTAAGTTGGGGGGGGATGTGGTGTTCCATTCCCGCTCCAATGCCAAAGAGGTACATTTCATATATTACAAGTTCACTTACAGGATGTACACTAGAACAGGATACAAGAGGAGGAATATCAGGGAGGAGTACAGAAGGAATCCGGAAGAATACACAATACACCAACATCACAGAATCAACAACAAGGAAGTGTCAGCCTTAGAGACAACACTGTTGCCCAAAAGGCTTCAACAGTGCCTTACTCTTATTCTCTAGAATTTGATGATCATTTACATATATTGCATGTGTATAATTGTGTTGTGCTATTCCACCATAAAGTGGATTAACATTCAACTTCCTTTTATTTTCTAAGTTCTTGAATATATTCAATTTCAACTTCTGGTTTCATCACTCCCCGCAGTGAGCTGATGAAAAATTCAGATCATCAACCCAGAACCACCAACTCAGAAGAAATCAAGCAATCAGGACAACACTCCTCACTATTCAACACTCCCAGGTCCCACCTTTTCCCTACCCAGTAGTCATCAGGTGTCATCTTCTTGAATAGTAAGCAGTCTTTCCTCATTCTCTTGATTCCTTCTCAGTTTGTTCTGAGCTTGGTCTCCACCTCACCTTTCTCTCCACTCTCTCTTTCTCTTTATTCATTCAATCAAAGATAATAAGACATGAACATCATCATCATTGCCTACAGAGCATCATCATAGTTATCTTCCTCAGTTTCCTTTGAGTGCCCTCTTACTGCTTGGTAAAAGAGGAGGCGAGTTGCACTGCACCGCTTATTACTCTCCTTCTGGATTGAGTCAGATACCTCACCTATAAAGGTTAGAGAAGAATATAAATAAGCTTAAAGCTCATCATCATCATTATCATTATATTCATCATCTTTCCTCCTTCTATTATAGTTGTCTTCCCCCTTTCCTTTCCCTGGAATACAACTATTGTGCCCCCATCCTTGTGTCCTGCTGCCACCGTAGAGGCCCAGGCTCACAGGAAGAGTTACACCAACAGCAAGCAGGAAATACGGACGATGGTAGCAGTACAAGGAGCGGACACAGGGGGAAGAAGGGGAAGAAGGACCAGGAGGAGGAGAGGCCTAGACCCTGAACAGGATGGAAGCTGGAAGGATTGGAAGAAAGAAGGGGTGATGGAAGGTGTTTCAGCCCCTGGATGGAAGGATAGAAGAAGGAAGAAGAAGGGGCTGTGTTGCACACAGTACAGGGGGGGGGAGTGGGCACAGAAATGATGTCATGCTGTGCAGATATGATGTCATGCTGTGCAGACATGAAGTCATGCTGTGCAGAAATGATGTCATGCTGTGCAGCAATGATGTCATTCTGTGCTGAAACCATAGCAACAAGGAGCAGGCTGTGCAGCTGACCAGTTCACCTGCAGCATAAATCCCTCAAAGGACCTTCCCTTGGAGCTAAATTCCCTCATCTTTTCCTATATAAGGAGGTCATTTCCCCACCACTGTTGTTTTCTTTTTCCTCAGCCACTTACTAAGAGAGTATAGTGTGTCTCACCAGTCATCAAGTTAGTCATCAAGTGTAGTCATCAAGTGTAGTCATCAGTGTTATCAGTCAATAAGTCAATCAATCAGTTATCAACCCCAACAATAAAAACATTTCTCAAACCCCCAATCAATCAACAAACAACCCAATCAATCAATCAACAAACAAATCAATCAATCATCAACAAACTCAACAATCATCAACAATCACCTGCAATAGTCCAGCACACTATTGCACGTTCACATAATCAATCCCACGGTTCAATTATCCATATCATTAGTTATAAGCGGTCTACTCAAATACAACAACGTATAAGGTCTAAGTCTGATTGAGATTACTATACTTAGTAAACTTAATCTTGAAATCAGCCATTTCTCTTTTTATATTGATTTTAAGATTCCTTACAAAGGGTATAGTATTTATACAGGGGCAGGCCAATAAACCACCCGTAAACTGACTGTTTTAGCCTTTCAACCTAACTCACCAGTTTATTTCCCCCAGCCGGATCTTTACCAAATATTATCATTTGTCCCACAGGAGTCCTACACCGCTATCAAGCCCCCGCGCCTACACCCGATAAACTCCCTATTCCAACCGGGACTACCGCGTCTTTCCCTCCCCCCACCGCACCACACATGGCTGAGCTGAAACCGTCAGGCTTGGACTCACGAGCTCGACCACACTCGGTGGACACAAGGAACCCGACCCTGTCTCTGATCGACCATGGATGCCCACCCTCTACCACCCCATCCATTGTAGTCAACCACCAACGCACAGAGGAATGCCTCCGAGCGCTGATGGCCTCCCAACAAGCGGCCATTCAGCAGGCCCAGATTGACCGGCAGAACGCAATGGCAGATGCAAGGGCGGCGGCGGAGCAGGCTCAGAGGGACCGCAAGGCAAGCTCCCACCAGATTGCTTGCCTAGAGTAAGCCATCATGCTTCTCTCAGTCCAACCACAACCCACAGCACCTAACACCAAGACCTCCAACAATGGACGCGTAGACCTCCAGCAATTCCGCGCATCCGACGGACCATTGTACACTGGCCCATCCCGCTGTGGTGTTCCATTTACGTTCCAAATGCCAAGAAGCTTTACCTAAATATTCTATTTACATTTACATAGTCTAGTTACATGTACATAAGTCTAGTTACATATATATATTTTAGTTACATACAGATATTACAGTTACATATAGATATTACAGTTACATATAAATCTACATAGGCTACATACATAGTATAGTTACATCTACATAGCTACATATATACACACATACACACACTACATCTTCACCCCCAGCAAATGCAGCTCAATTCATGCACAACCTGCATAAATGCTGTGCAGCCCAGATCTTCACCACCAGCAAAATCAGCTCAATTAATGCACAACCCCGTAAATGCTGTGCAACCCAGATCTTCACCACCAGCAAAATCAGCTCAATTAACGCACGACCTGCATAAATGCTGTGCAACCCAGATCTTCACCACCAGCAAAATCAGCTCAATTAACGCACAACCCGCATAAATGCTGTGCAGTTCTCAAGTTCATACCAGCAAAAATGCCTCAAATCAAACCACCACCAGCAAAAATGCCTCATATTTTGCTATAAAAGGAGGGCCTCTCTCACCAGGACTTTCCTTTCCCCCGTCATGGGAACATCACCCCATCACCAACCAATCAGTCAGTCAGTTAGTCAGTAAATTAAGTCAGTCATCATAATTCAAAGTGTTAGAGCTATTCAGTTAGTAAATCAACCAACCACCCAACCCTTATAATAAGTTACAGTTGTCCCCATTCTCTTATTATTAGTGGCCAAGATTAGTAGTAGTATTAGTCACCAACCATCATCCTCAATAAGCTTGCCATCTTCAGCTTATTCAGTCAGTCAACAACAGTCATAAGTCATAATAAGTTAGCCATCATCATCTTGTTAAAGATTAGTCAACAACATAAACCAACCATAGATAATCAACAACAACAACCAACCATAATAAGTTAGCCTTTATCAGCTTATTAGTATTAGTCAACAACAAACCATAGTAGTAGATCATTAAACATCACCATCATACCATCCAACCATCCACATCATCTCATTACGCCATCATCATCACTCCACATAAATTAACCCCACTGGGTTGTTTATCCATCTTACTACACCAGGACAAATAAGTTATCACTAGATGACAGGTGATGTCAGGCCAACTCCAAATATCTGCTGGTGAAGTGCCCAGTTGGTTCCGATGCAGCTCCCTGCAGAGGACAAAGGGGCCATTGTAGTCATCTGGTGGTACAGTCAGCGCTGCATCAGAGTTACAACCAAAGTTGTGTGATGTCACCTGACATCTGGTGATAATTGATTTGTTGTGGTGCTAGTTGAACCATTCCACTTGTTTCATTTATTCATTGATCTAAGTCTGATTGAGACTGCTATACTTAAGTAGTTCAATCTTGAAATCAGCCATATCTCTTCTTCTCTTTTATTGATTTTGAGATTCCTTACAAATAGTGTAGTATTTATAAAGGGGCAGGCCAATAAACCACCCGTAAACTGTTGTATTAGCCTTTCAACCTAGTAACACAGTTTATTTCCCCCAGCCGGATCTTTACCAAATATAAACATTTGTCCCACAAGGAGTCCTACACCGCGCGATCAAGCCCTTCCTCAACTGGACCCAGGGCGTCCAAATTTTTTTCACAACCAAAGGAGTGACACACAATTTGGACAAGTTACGCATTGTGGGAGGACTGATTCGCGAGACCAACACTCTAGCCTTTTACACCAGCTGCACCTCTTCGCTGGAAAAGTATTCGTGGGTAACGTTCAAGAAAGCCCTCTTCGACTTTGTGTTACCCCCACTCTGGAGAAGCGCATTGCGCGAGAAGATCTTCACCATCCAAATGAAGGACAGGGAATCCTTCCTGGCGCACAGTACACGCGCACGCACACTCCAGAGCATGCTTAACTTTGATAAACACTTGCTTACCGACTTTCAGCTTGCAGAATTTGTCACCATTGGACTACCTGCGGACCTTTGCACAATGGTCGATAATTTCGAATTGATGTTAAAAACCCCATTTGACTACATGTATTTCGAACAACGAGTGGGGCTATTCTTTAAGAACCGCAAACCTCTGGCCAAAGCGCAACACCAGGGAACTCAGCCAACCTTGTCAACCTCCGGGTCTTCCACCAAGCCAAACATGGAGGAGACAGTCTGGCGAATTCACTCCTTCCTAGACTCACAGGGGAGATGTCATTGGTGCAAGAAGACTTGCGGCAATGCTCACGGCAAGTGCTCTGCGCCAGTCGACCGCTTGTTCATCCAAATATCACCATTGTTCACCGTGCCACCAAAACCTGCAAACTATACCCCTCCAAAGGCCTGGGGATTGAACGCGGGTAAAGCCACGAGCCCTCCAGCAGGCCGCCCCACCAATTGGGCGTCAGTAGCGGGGGTCGAGGAACCAAATATATGCCCAGAGCTCAACGAGGCCTTGATCGCAGCTTTAGCAGCCGTGGACAAGGAGCTCTGCCGATTAGGCAAAGAAGAGTATGTCCCACCTCCACAACCGACCCCCCCCCCCCCCGAGTAGTCATTGCATTGACCCACCGTGATGTCCGTCTACATGGTCTGGTTGACACAGGTTCCGAGCTTAATCTGATCTCCAAAGAGGCGGCCACAAAGGCACACCTCACCCTACTCAACCTCCCGCGGCCAACATTGGTCAAACTAGCCCTTGACAACAACAGCTCCCCGACCATCATACTGCGGCATTACGTAGTAGCAAGTCTGCGCGACCCCTCATCCGGCAGACTTTTCAACGACGTTGTGAGAACTCCTTTTGGGATGGGTTGGCAGTCCTGTGAGGGGGAAATAACTGAGATAATATTTCAACTATATATGAACTATTATTACTGTTACGGGTGGTTTGAAAGACCTGCCCCTCTCATATACTACGTAAGAGCTAACACAAAAAAATTATTTATTTGATGTGGCTGACTAATGATAGAGAAACTTATATGTAGTAGTCTTGTATCAGGCTTAGATCAACTTTCTTCTTCAGCAATATCACCTTTAGTGTGTGTGGATCTTTAATATGATGTAGTGGATGAGATAAGATAAGTGAAATTTGATAGAGTGGAAGTGATGATCAAGAGTATACTTTGTGTCAGCCTTAGAGACAACACAGTTGCCCAAAAGGCTTCAACAATGTTATCTTCTTATTCCTCTCTTCAATATGAATATTTCCATATTATAATATCCATACTTTGTTGTGTATAAGTGTGAAGTAATATAAGAGTGAAGTATTAACCAGGAAGTTCACATAACATCTAATCATTTTCTAAGTTCAAACCACCATATTGAATATATGCATTTCAATCAACAAGGTTAACCATTTTTTCAGCTGGCTGAATGAAAAACTTCATCATCACTCAGAACCACCAACTTAGAAGAAACAGACAACTCTGGACAACATCACTCCTCACTATTCATTCAACACAGATCCCATCACATCCCTACGTCGTCGTGGTCATTTGGTGTCATCTGATTGAATAGTAAGCAGCTCTTTCCAAGTTCTCTCTCTCTTCAAAGTCCCTCTGAGCTCTTGATCCTTTCATCCATCCTTCTCATCATCTTCTTCAATCAAATAAAGAATCAAACCAATACACATATCATCTGTGCTTCTGTGGACTTCTGCCAAAATCCACATAGGTTTCCTGCTACATAACCTTTGCCAGTTTCCTTTGGCATAAAAAAGCAAGGCAGTCTCTGACTGGACCTTCTCTGTTTCTTAAGAGAAGAGGGGTTAAGCTTAGCTGCCCTTAAACCATCCTCCTTTAAGGAGAGAACCAGAATAGCCCATAGAAGGCCAAAGATCATCATCTTCATAGTTATAACTCTATTCTTCTTTCTCTCCTTCTTCCTTTTCTTCTTCACAATAGTTGTCCTCTCCTTATCCTATCTGGAATCAACTATTGTGCCCCCCATTCTTGTGTCCTGTTGTCACATAAGAGACCCAGGCTCACAATTGGGGGCCTCATCGGGAAATATCTCATCTTAGACCTCTCCTCTTCCATCTTAATCATTCTAAAGAATCTGAATCTTAAGCTAAACAAGCTTCTAATAACTCTAATCTTCTTCATCATCTAAAAATTCAAAAGAAAAAAAAAAATTCTCATAAGGCCTTTCCTACTCTTTTTCCATTAAAACACAGCTAGAAGTGCTGCCAAAATTTTTCGGCTGTCGCTCAGACTAATTTTACTTGAATCTTTCTTTTTCTCTGCTTCCGCGCATCCTTCCTTTGCCAAGGCAGTGAAAGATCTAACAGCAAAAGACATCTTAGCGTAATCTGATCTCTCCGAGTCCTCTTCAGACAAGGATCAGTCTATTTCCTAACCCATAGATAACTCTACAGGATTATTGCTATGCCTTCCCATTTAAGAAACGGAAAGGACCTTTCCTTTGAGCAACTGCATGCTGCTAAAATAGCCGCTGAACGCGAAGCTGAAAGAGCCCGGCAGCAACAAAGGCTTGTAGAGATTGCCGGTCGCCAAGGTGCTTCTGAGCAACCCAGCGCCAACAACCAATACGGTCCCAATGAGCTCCCTAGCTCAGTCAACCGTCCCCACTCCGTTGAACAAGCCAGCGCTGTCAACCACTCCAGCGCCTCTGAGTTCCACCATGCCGCTGAGCTCCCTATCGCCATTGGCTACCGAGCCGACAAACGCCCAGACCCAGCAAGTCACAGGAGCGCTGCCAAGGGGTATCCTCCCGTTGGCTATACCCTCAGCCCCGCAGCTCTAGAGAGATTGCGTCGCTCCAGTGAGCAGCAACCCAATATCTTGGCGGGACAGCTTAGATCACCTCAAGATAATGCTAACCTACCCGGGAGCAGCTCTTTTGGAGGTTTCCTCCAGGGAAATCTCAGTAACGCTGGTTTCCAACCGGTCAAAGCAAGTCCCCCATCCAGTGGGGAAGCAGCTCATCATTGTCATGAGCTGAGGAGACCCGACTCTTTAGATGGTCAGGCCTATGATGCTGACACTGACTCACCCCTCAGTCCCCATGAATTATCCTCTCTCGAGTCAAGAGCCGTACATCAATCCCTAGCCTCACATTCTAATTGCTGCCCAGATGATAGTCAAGCCGCTGACAGAGATAGAAGTCATCGCGGCTACAGAGATGCCTCCGCCTGTCTACCAGGCTCTTACACCTCGCCACGGCTCCCCAGGGCAGCTAGTGCCAGCTCAGTACCACCAACCTCCCCGGACAGCCGGTTATACAAAGCTGAAGCCAAAACCCCGGTTAATCCTGACCTACTGGATCGGCCGCGCGATGTCTATCAACCAGTCACCCCACAACCCGATCATTCTCAGAAGCAAAGAGACCTCAGCCAACATAGAAAATGCCCTCCATCTGCCTCTGTCTCAGCGGCGAGACCCGCCAGCGCTGGGACCTTACTCCCAAATAGCCATCACAGATACAGGGAGAGCCCCCACCGAGTACCCAGATTGTATGACTCCTCTCGGCTATCTAGTACTTCCGGCGCCAGCACAACAACGCCAGCCACAGCCTCTGCGGCTGTCGCCCACGCCAATCGCTCATTTGCTAACGCCGCTGCAGCCAGTACCGAAGCAGACAGTACGTGGTACTGGACTCCTGCTAGGCATACTGCCACTGGCCAAGCAGAGGCGTTAACCTCCCCAGCCTTACTTCAAGCCAGAGGATGTCCTCAAGCAAGGGCAACACTACCCTCCGCTGCAAACTTCACACCCTACCAGACATCACCATTACGCCGCGCCGTACCCAAAAAGTGGGAACCAGCTCAGCCACACCTACCAGAAGAACTGGAGACACCAAGTGAACCCTACAGAGCTAGTGAAGCAGATAGGAAGCATTCTCAGGCACAAGGGGCTTTTGATGGGCTGCTTGTAACACCTCAGGAACAGAGGAAGCTGCTGCAACCAGAAAACAAGAGAAACACCCCAGCTGCAACCTCTCCCCAAATTCCCTCAGTAACTAGTAACTCACTCCCTTCTCTGGAACAAGTGTCTGAAGAGTCCCTCAGAGAATACTCTCTAAAAAACATTAATAGTGAATTTGTTAATGAAGCTCCACTACTCATTGAGGATAAGCTGAAAAATTTGCTTTCCCAATTTCTATCTGAGTTGTCTGGTACTATGGAAACCTTCCCAGGTACTTTGCTTGAATCATGTGTGTCTAGACTGAGTGCTTCCATCCAAGAAATAATCACAGCAGATGTTATCCCTGATCTATTTGACAGAGTTTTCAAACACTTGAATGAGTTCCCTATGACCTCTAGTAAGAGTGAGAAATTACAGGACTTTGTTAATGACAGATTTGATAGCCTACAAGACATTGTCATAGGTTTGAATTCTGATAATACCTCTGAGATAGAGAACGTGAGTACTAATGTCAAAAACCTTGAACATGAAATGTCCTCTTCTCTCAGATCAATGAGAGTGCTGATCAGTGAAAGTGAGGAGAAAGAAAATATGAGGTTTGAGCAGAATAAGAGAAGATTAGGTGACTTCCACTCTTCAATCAATACTATGAATAGCAAACTAGATTTCATTGTCAATCATCTGCAAAAGAATGAAAGACCTCAAATGAGATACAACAATCCTTTGATGAATGAGTGGTCTGATCAACCAGAACCTCCAAACAGAGAAAATGTACCTCCCCCTCCCCCACCTCCTTTTATTGGGAGACAAGATAACCTTCACAGCCAACAAAGACAACAAGATCCCCCTGCCAGTGCTGAGGAAGTGAAAGTAAACACCCCACAATGGGAAAAAGATTTTCCTTTCATCAAGCACAACGATGTTGACCCAGAGATGAGAAAAGAGTTATGGAAGTCAATCCCCAAGACAAGTGAATGGGACAAATTCTCAGGAGAGCTTCCATATAACCATGAGCTCTGGTTGAAGAACATAGATGTGTTTGTGGAAGATTATTGCATGTTGGATCACATGGTTGTCAGCAGATTAACTGCCCTTTTCACAGACACTGCTAAGAACTGGTATATTGGCATAAGAGATATCCATGGCAAGAAATCTTGGGCCTGGTGGAAGAATACCATTTGTAATAAGTTTGGAACTCACAACTGGAAATGGAAAATGCAACAAGAATTTGAGAAAAACTATTTTACACTTGAGAATAAGAAAGTATGTAAATGGTTTAACACTCAAAGAGAACGACTTAGAGCATTCCAGCCAGAACTGAGTGAGTACCTGATTTGTGAGAAAATTCTGAAACAGTGCCCAGGCAACTTAGAACATGCTGTGAAAAGCAGATACAAGAAAGATGCTGTTGACATGAGTTTTGAAGAGATGGTAATTATCATTGAGGAAGTCCTTGACAGAGCTATGAGACAAAATAGATTCAACCCCTCATACTCCTCCAATCAGGACATCAGGAATAACTGGAGGGATAATCCATCTAGCACTACAGTGGAACCTACTGAAGTTGAAACTAAGAAGCTTTCTAATGCTGCTGCTGCACATGATTCTAGATCAAAAGACACCTGTCACTTCTGCAGACAACCTGGCCACTTTTCTAGAGAATTTCCAAAGAGAAGACAGAGGATCAATGAAGTAGGAATGAGCAACTCAAATGATTCCCACCTTAGTGACCAAGAGGGGGACAATGGAAATTTTCCCAACATTGACTCAGAGGAAACCTGCAACAAACAAGAGAATGATCAATTTGTCCTAGCCATGGATCAGTTTGAAGACTATGACCCTTCTGGTCCCATTAACAGAGATTTCTTTGAGTACTAGAGAGTGATTTAGCCAATACTCTAGTAGAATATAAGGATCTAGCCAATATTCTGGTAGAATATAGCCTCTTTTGGTGGTAGGGAATGTCAGCCTTAGAGACAACACAGTTGCCCAAAAGGCTTCAACAATGTTATCTTCTTATTCCTCTCTTCAATATGAATATTTCCATATTATAATATCCATACTTTGTTGTGTATAAGTGTGAAGTAATATAAGAGTGAAGTATTAACCAGGAAGTTCACATAACATCTAATCATTTTCTAAGTTCAAACCACCATATTGAATATATGCATTTCAATCAACAAGGTTAACCATTTTTTCAGCTGGCTGAATGAAAAACTTCATCATCACTCAGAACCACCAACTTAGAAGAAACAGACAACTCTGGACAACATCACTCCTCACTATTCATTCAACACAGATCCCATCACATCCCTACGTCGTCGTGGTCATTTGGTGTCATCTGATTGAATAGTAAGCAGCTCTTTCCAAGTTCTCTCTCTCTTCAAAGTCCCTCTGAGCTCTTGATCCTTTCATCCATCCTTCTCATCATCTTCTTCAATCAAATAAAGAATCAAACCAATACACATATCATCTGTGCTTCTGTGGACTGCTGCCAAAATCCACATAGGTTTCCTGCTACATAACCTTTGCCAGTTTCCTTTGGCATAAAAAAGCAAGGCAGTCTCTGACTGGACCTTCTCTGTTTCTTAAGAGAAGAGGGGTTAAGCTTAGCTGCCTTTAAACCATCCTCCTTTAAGGAGAGAACCAGAATAGCCCATAGAAGGCCAAAGATCATCATCTTCATAGTTATAACTCTATTCTTCTTTCTCTCCTTCTTCCTTTTCTTCTTCACAATAGTTGTCCTCTCCTTATCCTATCTGGAATCAACTATTGTGCCCCCCATTCTTGTGTCCTGTTGTCACATAAGAGACCCAGGCTCACACTTGAAGTGTTTGGTCCTGTCATGGAAGACCGTATTTTTGGAGAGTTGAATTGCTGCTTGATTGTCGGCAAGAACGGGAATGGGATTTTGAAGCGGGATGTCAAGGGATAGAAGGAGTCGTTCTAGACAGCCCGCTTCCCTCGCTCCTTCGTACATAGCGGTGTATTTGGCTTCTGTTGTCAAGGATGAAACTGACTCTTTGTGTTTCTTTGATTTCCATGAGATCAGACTGTCACTGAGCATCGCTAGATAACCAACATACAAAAGGTGTCTTCCTTTTCATTGGCATAATCCGCATCCGCATAAACTTTCAACGGTTCAATTGATCCTCCAAGCGTGATTCCTCTAGACACTGATCCTGACAAGTAACAGAGCAGATGAACACAAGCTGACCAGTGTTGAATACCTGGATTCTCCAGATGCTGAGAGAGCTGGGACATGACGAATGAGATATCAGGCCTAGTCAAGACGGCTAGGGAGTTAAGGAGACCGATGGCTTGCCGATAGTTTATGCCAAGCACACGAAATGTGGAGATTTCTTCATTGGTAGCTTTGCCGAGACGCGTATTTGGGACCATGGGGGTGAGAACCGACTTGCAATCAGACATGCCAAACTTGTCTAGTATTTTCTTGGTGTAAACGTCTTGAGAGAGTTTTAAACCAGAGCCGGACGGTTCAATTTTCATGCCGAGTAAATGTTTCATTGGACCAAGATCATCCATGAGGTAACGGGATGAGATTAATTTCTTGAAACGATTGACATCCTTGCTGACAATTACCATATTGTCAACATATACATGAACCCAACACTTCCAGTTGGCGTTGTTGGATACAAAGAGACAAGGGTCGGCATCGGAAGGGGAGAAATTTGCGGATGCGAAGAACAATGATAGCTCGTGAAACCAAACGCGAGGTGCTTGTTTAAGTCCGTAGATGGATTTCAGAAGGTGAAGGCATTTGCCGTGCGGAATTTTAAGCCCCGCCAGAGCCCGCAGATAGATCGTTTCGTCTAACTTGCCATTCAAGAAGGCGTTTTTTACATCCATTTGATGGATTCCTAGCTCGTTGGAAAAGCCCATGGCTAGTAGAGATTGGAGAGCTGTGGGGCAACCGGTGGGAGCGTATGTTTCAGCGTAGTTTTCTCCTTCGACTTGGAAGTTGCCAGCCGCACACAGGCGCTCTTTGAATTTTGACAGGACACCATGTTGATTGTACTTCTTGCGAAAGATCCACACTGTGTTGAGCAAGTCATGATTTTTAGGGATATCAACAATTTCCCATACTCCCAGACGCTCCATGGCAAACAATTCAGCATTGATGGCCTCGACCCAGCTTTCTTTGTCGGGATCTTTCATCGCCTTGGAGTAAGTCTTCGGAGCAACTGATGTCTGATCAAAAAATTGGACGCCTGCGTGAAAGCATTGAATGTGAAAATCAATGTCATCATCTACTATTGCTGTGTGAGCGCAACGTTTAGTAGTGATGATGTTCGATTCATCAATGGACAAGGAGATGTTCTTGGGCGCCTGTTGATCGACCGGCTGAAGAACGTAGTCGAAACCTGGTTTAGGACGTGAGTTTAACGATGATAAAGGATTCAAATCTTCAGCCAGTTGATAGTCGGAATCTTCTTCCAAGTCAGACAAAGTGTCTGATAACCGAGGCGGTTGTTCTCCAGATGGCAACGGTGACCTATTGACATTGATTGGGGACGGAGACCATATGAGTTCCACTCCATCGTATGGCTCTTCCATATCCTCAAGCAGGGGTGGATCCAAGAAACCAGCTGGACGAGACGTGGAGATTCCTGGATACTGAGCCTCGTCAAATTGACATCATGGCTCAACTCCACACGTCCCTCCTCCGTCAGGATGCGCCAGTTATGCATCCCGAGCTGGTATCCTACCATGATTCCCTTCTTAGCCGTGTCAGAGAACTTTGCCGCTCAATTTGCTTTAATGACATTGACAACGCTCGACATCCAAATGGCCGCAGACGAGATAGCTTGAAGGGCCGTTTGAACCAGATCTCATATGATGACACCCAGTCGTTCTTTCGAGTCGGAGTGACGTTCTCCAGAAAGACTGCAGTCTTGACGGCATGTCCCACAGGGAGTGACTGACTTTGGCTTGCCTCAGGAGCGCCCTTGCTTTCTCAGTGGTGGTTCGGTTTCCCCTTTCAGCACCGGATTTTGTTGTGGAGTGTAAGGTGCCAAGATATGAACGGTGACACCCTTTTCAGAGAGAAATTGCTTGAATTCGTTTGAGTTGAATTTGCCTCCGCCATCCGTAACAACATTTTTGATAGGTCGCCCTTGAGATACTGTCACTGTGGCATAGTACCGTTGGAAACACGAGAACGCTTCGGACTTCTTCCTCAGAAGATATACAAATTTGTAGGTCAAGAACTGGTCTGTAATTTTAAAATAATATTCATATCCTTCATTGGTGGAGGGACTAATACGACCGCTGAGGTCCATATGTACAAACTCGAGAACGTGGGAAGTTTTAGGAAGCGATGGGAATAGGGAAGTCGGTGCGACTTGGACAGAGAACATTCTTCACAAGATATGAAAAAACCAGAAGATTGTACATCTTTCTCAGAGATTTGTTGCTTGGGTGGCCGGCTCTCCTGTGAAGGTTGATGATGTCAGATGTGGATGGCATTGTCAATTTTGAGGAGTGATGAGACTTGCCTGGGACAAACTCAATTCGGATGAGGAAGACGTCGTGATCATTGAGCTTGACTTTGAAAATTCTTCATCTTCATTGACGATCTTGTATTTGTCTTCTGATCCGGTTGGCAACATGAGGCAGCCTTTACAATATAAGCGACCCATACTGATGAGATTCCCAACTAGTTCCGGAACGTGAAGACACTCGAGCTTGACGTTAGTTCCAGTCAAAGTCTTGACGTAAACGTGCCCAATCCCCGCCGACTTAGTCTTCTTTCCGTCAGCTAGTTCTATTGTGCATTGTTTTCTTTGGAGTAAGTGGTGAAGGCACTTCAATCGGATATCATGTGGTGGGAAGCGCCGCTGTCAAGATAGGCTGTGTTGGTGGGCAATGATTTTGAGTGGGCTTTTCTAACCACGCAGCGCCATGCATCTTCCAAGCTTGAATCAGACGAACGTTGTTTTGACGCCTTCGTCGCTTTGCCCCGGCGCTTATCGTGTCTTTTCTCGTATTTGATCTTCTCTTCTGGGTGCAATTCGAAGCACTGATTGCAAGTGTGATTGGAGTTTGGCAGATGAACGCCGTCCTTGCACTTAGCGTTGGAAGAGTTAGATTTGGACGTCGAGGCTTTCATAGCGGATTCTTCAGACTTAATCTTAACAGTGATATTGTCACGGCTCCTGTTTTCGAGTAACTTTTGGAGGGAATCAAGGGTGAGAGGTTGATTTTGGATCAGGATTTCTCTGGTGTGTAAGAGAGAGGAAGGAATTTTCTTGAGGATATTCTCGCAGAGCAGGTTCTCATGTAGCTTGAAGTCAGTTGGGATTCCAATTCGGAGGCTGACAGAACGCAGGTTATTGATGTGTCCCGCAAGGTCAACAATGAAGTTGGAGATGTCGGTCCCTTTGAAAGTGAATTCAAGAAAGTCGTTGTAAACTTTTGACTGATTAGCTATGGCTGACGAGAGGTAGTGATCATTGAGCTTCTTCCACATTTGGAACGGGTCATTCTCGGTTGCATCGGTCTTGAACTTGGAGTAGTTGGCGGTTCCCATAGTTTGTTGAAGGACTCCGGACGTCTTGGTCTTACGAGTTTTGAACGTCTTGAGTTCAGACGGAGTGATCGGAGGAGGCTCATCTTCAGAGATGAAGGAATAGAGATCGCACTCCTTGAGATAGCCTTCAACCTGGATAGACCAGTCGACAAAATTAAAGCTTGTAAGCGTTGGAATGTTGGCGGTGGACGGTTTGTCGTTCATGATAGCGGTTAGATTGGCAGTGAAAGCGGCCCTGGGGTCATAACCAATTGAACGATAGATTCCTGAGAGATTCCTCCTCTTGATGTTAGTTCACACCCGTGACTAACGACAACACCAACAAACACGAACCTGAGAGATTCCTCCTCTTGATGTTAGTTCACACCCGTGACTAACGACGACACCAACAAACACAAACCTAGAAGGGTTGGTTGGGGTGACGAGTGAGTGTTTTGAAACAAAACAATGAATGAATCAATTCCAACAATCTACCTGAGAGATTCCTCCTCTTGATGTTAGTTCACACCCGTGACTAACGACGACACCAACAAACACAAACCTGACAGCAAGAACAAAGGAATGAGAGAGAGATCAAGAGAGTGATGAGACAAAGAAAGTGAGAGATGATGAAGGAACAGACCTAGAAGGGTTGGTTGGGGAGACGAGTGAGTGTTTGAAACAAAACAATGAATGAATGAAGAAAAGTGATACAACAGACTGAGAAAGCTAATAAACTACATTCATCCTGAGGTTAGGCTTCAACCTAATCTCACTGTTTGCCCCAGGCCGCAGCCAAGTGAAAATGACTACTCGAACTTAACCCTATTAAGTTCAATATTTTTGGCATTGTATTTTTGACACACTTTCACTGATGTGTTTCTAATGCCTTTTTGGCATGTTACACTCTCAGTTCAGGCACACGTTTTGCCACCCTTTTTGTGACGCTAAACCGTCTCTTTTCCAAGGCAAGCTGCTCCAAAGATTATGATTTTTATCATCCTTTCACTTGTTTTCATGTATCCAGAGCTGTACGCATGCACGTCTTCGCATAAAGCATAGTACATAGCTTATGGAGATAAAATACACAAAGGCGTACACCCCTACAGCGTGCCTCATACTGGATGTACCAGTTCAATTCCAGATAGCTGCACAAGTACATTTTAAATCTCTTGTTGTGACAGGGAGGGTGTACAGGACTTGAGCGAGATGAGTGGGGTGAAATTGGTGATGGCCAATGATACATCTTGAGAGGAGCTGAGAGGTGGATTGAGCTACTCAATAGCCTGCTTGGGTGATTGATGCGGGCTATTGAGTGGCTTGATTTGTGTCTACACGGGTGCTGACTCTATTACAGTTGAGGTAGCCATCCGTCAGTACTGACCCACGGGTAAAAGCTGACTTGTGGATGCGGGCCGTATCTGACACCGCAGCATACGTCATAAAACCAAAGTGACCACATTTTTGGGGCCTTTGGGGCTTGTAGTCTCTAAATCTAAGTTGGCTTGTCCATTGCTCCAGCCAAAAAAAAGTTACATTTTTTGGGGTTGGCACCTTTGGGACCCATGCTCAAAAGCATGGTATTTATGGACTTGTATAGGAATACTATGGACTTAGAAATCATTCTCAAGCCACACATACTTGTTATAGGGATCCTATTTGTGTATTTAGGGATAAACAAAGCTGACCATTCATAACAAGAATTTGACAATGTGTGTAAATACAGCATATACCATTTTCCTTGCGGAGTTGAGGGGCGCCCCCGGCTCTATTTTTTTACAGATAACGCGAGAAAGCTTGGCCTTTTGCCAGCCTGAAAATCCTCGCCCAACTCGACTTCAGCCACAATTGACTTCAGCCACTCGACCTGTATTCTTCTATTTCTTCTTACCCATTCGCCACCAGACCCACCCCCCGCCGACCGCCCCCATGGTTCGTCCATCCATCCAAATCCAGCCATACCGTCCCCTCAAAAAAAAAAACCCCAAAAGGAAAAACCCCTGCAAAAAACCCTGTCAAACGCTGACAGCTATTTCTATGAGATGTTGGTCCAAAATGGCCCAAATCACTATGAATGTGCTGATAGAACAGTTTAAAGGACTATTACTAGTCCTACCCCACTAGAATAATGGGTTAGTTCTGCACTCCTGTTACGCCAAAAGTTGATACACAACAGTTTGGGTAGGAGAACAACTATAAATAGTTGTTATTTTGAAGCTATTAAGCAACAAAAGGACAATAGTAGGAAAGCACGTGACAGAATGGCTACAGGCAGAGGTGGTGGTCTTTCAGCTACTATTTTTAAGGAGGATTTAGGCGCAGTAATTGGGGATAATAATGCAAGCTAAAAGCTCCAGTGGGAAAGGATTTAGATAGAGAAACACTACTCTAAAAGTAGGAGGAGAATACTCACTTATACTGAGTTTATAGCTAAGTATGTGGGTGAATAGGCTGAGGAATCCATCTTTGGGCGTCAGAGGCCTTCCTTTTAAGGCCTAGAGGTCCCTTTGGGCGCCATGAGGAGCCTCTGGGATTTTAAACAAGCCAGGGAATGAGCACAAACTTCTACGTGAAGATTTGTGGCCAATTCTATGGATGTGAAAATTTATTATCCTGTCCCCATGACATCATGAGTATATTTATGAACCATTTACTCATGAAGCCACACTAATAAGGATAATGAATTGAAGAATTTACCCACACATTCATGGAAAAGGGTAATTCTATTTCTACACTAAGGGAATATCTAATAAGTAGTATATTTCCCATAG
The DNA here is from genome assembly GCA_002873125.1 of Puccinia coronata f. sp. avenae. Classification (NCBI taxonomy): domain Eukaryota; kingdom Fungi; phylum Basidiomycota; class Pucciniomycetes; order Pucciniales; family Pucciniaceae; genus Puccinia; species Puccinia coronata. The sequence continues at coordinate 250,173 of PGCI01000091.1, read as the reverse complement.
AAATAAATTCTCAGCCAAGGAAGACAAGGTTTGTGTTGTTTCACAACCTTGTTTATGTTCTTTCTCTGCGCCAAAAATATGCTTATACTATGTATTAGCATGTTAAATATTTTACATTTTTATGTTTTGTAGTAGTTTCTCCGTGGTACTTTGAGAATGGCCAAAGTACCATAAGGAGTAATAATTAAGGGGTACTCTCAGTGGGTAACCCTACATAAATTTACATCAGAAATCCATTTCTGCAATAATATTCAAGGATTTATTAATATTACAGAAGATATAAGTGAGTTGAATATAAAATAGCAGTCCTTTGGATACTTTGAAGTATCTCTAGGGCTGACAAACGCTTCATTCAAATCCAAAACAAAAAAAAGAAAGAAAAAAAAATCCCTTACCTACACCTTTCTCATCACCAGCCACCCCAATCCAGCCGGTTTACAAATGTAGGTTGCAAGTGCCACTTCTCTCTCTCTTTCTTTGGTCATCCTTGATTGATAATGATTCTTATTGCTTTTTTGAAAAGCAGTGACATCATGTCTGAGCAGATGCATTTTATCAGCGGCATCCCTCCCCTCCCGTTTGCGAACGCCCCCGATGGTTTGCAGGAGTCGTGGTTAGGCCCATCCCAGACCCAGCAGCAAGGCTCATTCCGTTTGTTTTACAAGCCAACCCAACAACCAACCAACGGCCACGCAGGGATCCCATCAGCCAATGCCACTGGCATGGTTGATGGCAACCACACTCACTGGGTTGGCAACCACACCAGCAATGGCAACACCTCTGGAGAGCCGGTCCCGGGGCATCCAGTGCCACTCGAGGTCATCTACGAGACCCCAAAAGCCATCCACATTGATTATACAGTCTTTAAGCGCACTGTCTCAACTCCGGCGCTGTCAAAATCTCGATCAAACAATGGTCCAAAAGAGTGGGATAAGCTCACCCCCCCATCGGAGATTGTTTGGAAGACACCCATCTTCAAGTGGGCGTGGGCTGACTTTCAATTAGAGGTCATCCAAACCCTCAATAAGGCCCGCAACCACATTGGCGAGCACATCAGGGTCCTTCAGAAGGACAACCTCCTCAAGTGGAAATGCGCACTGGTGCAGCATCGAACCTACGGGGTGAAGGCCGATTATATTCCGACTAGCGATGGCGAATTCCATGCGTTCCTCAAAGCCATTAGGCTCAGCCCAACCAGCAAGATTCTGATCCGGCTTGTCATGGAGGACCCGGTCATTCAAGCAAAGAAGCTTGAGGTGGTACGTCCAATTTTGATCATCATCAGCATCCTGAAAACCAATGAGATGCTGACTCCAATGTTCTCTTGCAGGAGAAGGCTCAGAATCAAAGTCTGGCCCTCAGCTATGGCCCGGAGGAAGAGCGCGCTGGGTTGGAAAGGGCCATGGTCCGATCAGCACTTAATGTACGTACTGGCTTGTCTCACTGTCATTTCTCTCTGTCTGTTTTGAAATTGCTAACCTGAACCTATTTGTGCATCCATCAGCCCCAAGCCAACCAAGGTGCTAGTGAGCGTGTGGACATGTTGCACCAGCTGACCATGCACATCATGGACACGTACGGCTGCAACGCCGAATCTCTGCGCATACGGGACCCGGCAGACCCCGAGCGGTCAATTAGGATCACCAAGCCTCAACTGCTTGTCTGGTCCCGTGCACTTATGCATGGGGCTGAGGGGGTAGACTTCAACACCCCCCCTCGAGGCAACTTCCCTTCCGAGCCAAAAAAGGTATTTACCGAAAAGGAAAGGCAAGCCGTTCCGAAACAATTTGCTCCAGTTCGTCGTACCCCCTCCGGTCGTTGGGTTTACCCACAAAAACTCAACCCTCCCACACTCTCCGCTGATGCACCCAGTCCCCTCACTTTGAAGGCCTTCCGAGCGTCTGGGATAGGATCCCCTCAAGCTGGCACCCTCTTACCAACAGCAACCCCCACGCAAGAGGCTGATTCGTCCTCCGGAGAAGCTGGGATGGAAGACGAATACCCCAGTAACATAGGGGCCCTCAATGATGCGGAGCTGTCTGATTACGAGGCATCGTTGGCGGCCGGTGAGCTTCCCAACATTCTTGCGACCAAACCCACCGGTTGCTCTCCCAAGACCCCCGCGACCAATCCCAAGCCCTCTGCCAAACTACTAAATTCCGCTGGTGTCATAGCCAAAGCCACCGCTGTCACTTCAACCTCTGCCAGTAAAAAATCCAAAGCTTCAAAGGCTGCGGATCATACGTCCAAAGCCCGGCCTTCGACCAATAATAACCCGCTCTGCTCGGATTCTGACGTCGAGTGTGTCCCCCCGCCTGCCCCCGTCACCAACACTCGCCCCTCGCCGGACCGCAAGTACCGCCGCCGCCAAGGCACTGGGGTGGACAGCGCTTTGCGTCAACTCAATGTCAACGGCTCTGACGGACACGAGCGCACCCAATCAATCTTGCCTCAGCGCAAGCGCCCCGAGTCAAAGCAATCATCTGCCCGCCACCCGGGGGCAGATGATTTGCTTTCTTCCTTTGCCTCCTCCATCGGCCGTGCTGATTCACCTGAGCCCCCGATGGACACGACTTGCGCCCTCAAACCCCTTAATGAAAAGGGGCTTTCCCTCTCTTTGACAGAGTTTTTGGGATTAATTGGTTTGGGCGCCGACGATAGGGTTGTTTGGGCCTTGTTTGAGCTCAACCACATTCGCCACTGGGGCTTCTTCCGCCGGGCCACAGTGAACCAGTTGAGGCGCAGGGGATTCCCTTTCCCCATTGCGGGTCAGCTGATTGATGGGGCCCGGGCGGTGGAGCACCGATTTGTTCAAGCCGGATCACCTTTGACCAACATCCCGGCTCCATCCGCATCGGCCAACATCCGCGCTGGATCCCCGTCTCCAGACAGGGTCCGCGTCCCCTGTTTGCCTGAGTGCTAGTTCTGGGCAACGCTTGATTACCGTATCCCCCCGTCTTTGATCTATCTCCTTCCACACCACTCATTTAAAGTATGCCCCCGCCATCTTTGACATACCTGCTTCCATACACTCATTTACTATATGCCCCCTCCACTTTTTCAAACACTCGTTTACTCTATGCCTCTCTTGTTGTTCCATTTTTCTTGCTTGTTACCCATGACAAATGATGAGCACAAGAAATGAAACATGAATACATCCTATAAGATGTTTTGTTGCATGCAAGGAACCAATAGGAGCTTTAAGTCCCTGCGAGATAAACCCTTAGGAGCATTCCCTTTGAGAATTCCCTTGAGGCGCTCAGTCTTCTAAATGGCACACTCAAGATCACTGCCTGCCAAGCCAGCAAAATGGATATCTTTGACGATGCCCCGGCATCTTTGATTGGGCACGCAGTCACGCCCTGATTCATGATGCAAGAGAAAGGAGTTGCTCAAGATAAGGGAGAAGAAAAGAACAAACAGAGATGAAACAAACTCAAATGAAGATTTGAACAGAAAAGGCCCTCAAGGCCGAGCTAAAGAAAAGAAAGAAGAAATCGGGTGCTAAGGCAAATGAAGAACAAGGCATAACAAACCACCAAGAGAAAACAACGGAAGCCCCCAATTGACCTCCAGCGCGGGCGGCCAGATTTTGATCAGGCAGAGTAACCACTACCCAGGTACAGTTGGCTCATCATTTGAGGGATACCTATTTCATAGACAAGCCTTTTAATAAGGCGCGGATCCTCTGCGCCGCCAGTTAAGATTTGACGACGCTTGAGCTGGCTCTTCAAGACCGAGAAGAACTTTTTGATTGGATTCATGTCTGGCGAGTAAGGTGGGAGATATATTAGAAGCACACCTGCCTCGGCACAGATTTGCTCGATCCTCCCGCCGTGGTGGACCGGGGCATTATCCATCACAAGAATACTCCGGGGTCCTGGGAAAGACCCCATAAGAGGCATCTGGTATGGCAAAGGAGCAACCAATGTCAGATTGCACGTGTGTAAGGCGCCCGGGTCAGTAGAAAGAGGGGGCTCACCAGTCCCTCCTCAAGGAAGTACTCGATATTGATCCGTAGAAATGAGCCGGGTTGGGCTGCAACCGTCAAAGCTCCATCAAGTGACACCGCGGGTAACACACTGATACGGCCGGTGTTTCTCATGGGCCTTGGTATTCGACAAGTTCAACAACCGCGCCGTGCCCAGGCTCGATCACGGCTATGAGTTGCCTGGCTGACCGCACACTCATCTGTCCATTGAGAGCAGATGAGTGACGGTCAGACCTTCTGCAGAGAATGGATTGCAGGACACAGAAAGTGACTCACCTAGGAAGACAAAATAATTAGACGGATACATGCCTATCTCGGCAACATACTGTTCCCGGCGTAATTCACATTGCGCTGGGTGAACTGTCCGTGCAACCTTCTTGGTGAGCTGTAGTCAAATCTTCAGCTCATCCAGAATTGTCCAAAGGGGATGTCGGACACTGGTCATTGCTTGAATATGAGATTGAATCTCGTCGACGTAGAGCGTTGGCTCTGCTTCTAAAGCCGCGAGGACAAACTCTCGTTGTTCGGACGTGAAGGCAAGAGGTCGGCCACGGGGAAGATAAAACGCCGGGTCGCGCACAACGTCCTGAGTCTGCTCGTACAGACGATTACATCGAGAGAGAGAGTGCGCCGATATGTCTTTCTCGATGGCGGCATTGATTTCCGCCAGGCTCATGCCACGCCTGTTCATCTTGACGGCGATGACTTTGAGGTCGCGGTCATATTTCACATAAACCATTCTGTTCCTGGAATCAAAAACAAACAGGTTAGTGTCAGCAAAATCTATGACAAACCACCAGGGAAGGGGAGGATAGGAGGGAAAGGAGAGCTTACGATCAATGATATGAGATGTTTTTTTTGTCTGCTGGGTTTTTTTTTGGTTTCCTTTTTTTTAATCTGCTTGCCACAAAAAGATGAAATGAGGCGTCAGCACAATGTCGCACGCAGAAAAGAGAGCAGGGATTGGATCAGTGGCAGCTTAACAATTGGCTGGTTTGTGAGGGCGGTCGCGGACGGATTTTTTGGGGGGCAGATTCCGGCTGGGGATTTGGTTTTTCGGTGGTATTGGGGCGGTCGGCGGGGGGTGGGTCTGGTGGCGAATGGGTAGGAAGAAATAGAAGAATACAGGTCAAGTGGCTGAAGTCAATTGTGGCTGAAGTCGAGTTGGGCGAGGATTTTCAGGCTGGCAAAAGGCCAAGCTTTCTTGCGTTAGCTGTATTTTGTTTCTTTTAACACCACATTTTTACTGGGCCATACAGGCCTGTATGAAACAGAGCACCCCAGTCCCAAAAGCCAACTTTTTTGTTTTTGGGACTGGAAGGATGGGACCAGCATCGTTGCAATCCTCTTGCAAGGTTACCCCCGGCCCACCCCGCCCAAGCGCTGTTGCTCGCACCCGCAGGCAGTTGCAGAGCCTGTGAAGGGAGCCAGTCAGCTCCCTTGGCCTGTACATCCGGCTGTACAGGCTGTGTGTGCTTTTTTAAAGAAAAACTTGGTCCAGGGGTGTCCCCAACCGCGCAAGAAAAATGGGATTAGCTGTACATGAAGAAAAGAATAAAAAGAAGAGTGAAGGGAGATTGATTGATTTTTGAGAAAAGAGAGCAAAAAAAATGAGAGAACAAGGATTTTTTGGGCTGGTGTTGCACGTGGGATGTTGCCAGGGTATGCTATTGTGGATGTATTTTCTGGTGGAGGTGAGTCTTGCTGTTGTTTTTCAAGTCTTTTCTTGCACTGAGATCCTTGTGCTTTGATCAAAGACATGTTGTATGGCTAAATATCAACAGAGCAATAACATACAACTACCACGTGAGCATTTTCTCTCAATGATGAACGTCCACTTACCCTGGCGCCCTAGGGGGTCCATTAATTTTTTGAAAATTTCCAGGCCTCCCCAATTGGGACCTCAAAATATTTTGACCTGACGGATGACTACCGCAACTGTACTTTTTGCTTGAGCTGACTGATGGTGAGAATATTTCACAAATCTCCGACACACTCTTAATATTGAAATGTGTGACCCTCATGCATGATTTGCCTAAGGTTTGTTGTGCTGAGGTGAATTTTTGAGGTTGCCAGAAGACATCACGTCAGCATTGACCGGTCGAACACGGCTGGTCGAGCAGTGCTCGAACAGCCATGTTCGACCGGTGATCAGACAGGCACGGCTCGAGCGAAGCCCGTGCCGGCCGGTCGAACGGGTTTGCCCGATCAGTTCCCGGCTGGTGGGGACCGGTCCCAGCCGGGAACCGATCGGACAGCCCGGTCCGACCGGCCGGCACGGGCTTCAGTCCGACCGTGCCTGTCTGATCACCGGTCAAACATGGCTGTTCGAGCACTGCTCGACCAGCCGTGTTCGACCGGTCAATGCCGACAGTGCATGCATCCTTTTTGGGATTTGCTGTATCCCCGCCAATATACATCCTTCGACCTACATATTTCGACCCATCCCCGCCCCCCCCAAAAAATATCTGTTTATGTTCATAAAGATGTACATACAGCTGCCGAGACCAACCAGACCGTCAAAGCCGACAGCTCCAGCCGCTGGAAGCATTGGCCTTGCATGCTGAGACCGATGCTCCCAGGGCTCATGTGCAGTCACTATCCAAATATTTTTGCCGCAGTGTAGTCTGGAACACACAACACGACGGCAAAAACTTTTGGGGAGTGAGTGTACCCTGAAAAGCCACTCCTTGAAAGGACGGGCACCAATGCGTAGTCACTTTCTCGCCATCCTTCTGCTGCGTGTTCCTTCTTCTACCAGGATGAGCAAGTCGGACGTCACCCCCAGCGCGCCGAAGCGAATTCTCAGATGAGCACAACGGCAACCGGAGGGCTCGTCCGCATGGCTCATCCCAAGAGGTCATACGAGGAGCGCTACTCCAGAGTGCAGGCTGCCTGTTCGCGGACAGCAGGCTCTCCGGCCGTGACGGGGTCCTTCACCACCTCCAGCCGAAAGGGAAGCTTGCCCAGTAGAATCAAATTATCTATAAATAGAGAAGCTTTTCCGTCATTTCCTCATTACCCATTGCCTTCATCCATCCGACATAAACAGTACATCAATATCAATCGACTTTCGTTTTAACATTAATATTTAAACACAACCAACCAATTAACCAATCAACCAGCCATGAGATCCTTCGTTTACATTGCCTCCTTCATGGTCGCGGGTGCGTGCTTGTTTTTCATGTCTCACCTTCTTGGGGACCTCTGCTGACCTTGCCACACGCATATCTTCCTTCCAGCCGCCGCCGCCACCCCTGTTGAGTGAGCATTACATAGCATCTCCCTCAGCCGCCAAGCCTAGAGGCAGCACCTGATGACTGACGTTTATTTCCACAGGCTCCAAGCTCGCTCCCTCATCGCCGGCTCATCGTCGTCCAACCAGGGCGCGCAATCGCAGGACTCCTTCAATGCAGGACCCGGTGGCATTTCTCAAAGCCATTCGGCCAGCTCGTTCTCCAACCAACAATCCAGCCTAATCGTCCAGGGGTTCCAGCCGCTGCTCGGCTTGATTAACCAGGTGCAGGGCTCTATCTCTAGCGGCGTCGTGTCTCAATCCGTCGCCTCCAGCTTCGTAAACCAGTTTGTGTCGCAGTTCCAACCTCTCTTGGGCCAGCTCAACAACTGTGGCTGTGCTGGATCGGTAGGTCCACACCTTTGTATCGGAACGTGCCTTCTTGACTTGCGATGCTCATCTTCCGCTTTTTTTTACTAGCCCGCTGTTGTGTCTTCTTTCAACAGTTTGTTTAGCTCCCTCTACCAAGTGATGCAAACCTTCCAATCGAGTCTCGGCAATGGCTTTGGCCAAGTGGTTTTGCGTGCGCCGGATTTTTCTTCTGTGCCTGATGGCCATCGGCCACAGACTAACCCACGTCTTATTTTGTAGCCTTCCAGCAACTCGTGTCTGGCTTCCAATCGTTCAACCAGCAATACCAACAGAGCTCTTCATTCAACAGTATCTCTCAGGCGATCAACCCACTCTTCAACTTTTTGCAGCCCTTCGTCCCTGGCTTTGGCAACATCGTTAGCAGCCAATCGTCCTCCGGGCAATCCTCCTTCTCCCGGAGCTCATCCAACGTGGGTCCCTGGGGAGCGGCCCAAAGCTCGGCTAGCGGCTCCTCCTCCTACCAACAATCAAGCCAGATTGTTCAGGGCATTCAGCCTATCATTGGCTTGGTGGGTCAGCTCCAGGGAATGATTGGCAGCAACTCGATCTCCCAATCCGTTGCCTCCAGCTACATTAGCCAGATCGCCTCGCAACTTCAACCTGTGCTCAACGGGTTCGCCAATTGCGGCTGCATCAACTCGGTATGTCCAGAGACCTGTCTTGTCCCAAATGATCCAGATAATCGTGCTAAAGATGCCACTCCCCTCCACTTCCTCAGCCGAACGTCGCACCTCTTATCACCAACTTGTTTGGCCAGCTCACCCAAGTCTTCCAGTCCTTCCAATCGAGCTACGGTTCTAGCTTCGCTAGCATTGTGAACCGTATGTTGTTCCCTTTCTACTCTCTGGTGCCTCATCCGTCACACCTGGGCACATACATCGATTAATTTTCATTTGTCTGCCTTCTTTCCTCAGCCTTCCAAGGTCTCTTGGGGTCCTTCCAGACGTTTGCTCAGCAATCCCAGCAAAGCTCCGCATCTAGCACCTTCTCCCAGACCTTCAACCCTCTTATTCAGGTCTTACAAGGTGCTATCCCCGGCTACGGAAACCTTCTCGTCAACTAGAAGCCATCTTAGGCCATGGCCCCCTCATTGCCAGCTCCCGGGAGCCAACTCACGATCCTTAGTTTTCCTCCCCACTCAACCATGTCATTCGTTTCATCCATCACAGACAGATTTTCAGTTCATCCATATCGGTTCGGAGTAGCACTGCTTTGACGTACCAGCTTGCTTTGTGTAACCCCTCTTCCGCAATTTTGTTCCCTGCCTTGTTTTCATCCTGCTTGTATCGGCACGTGTACACTTCAGTTGCTCATACTTTCCTCAGGAAGTAGTGGCTTTTTTCGTTGATTTCCTGTTCACCTGGTTTGATGAAATCAACCTACAACTTTTGGGTTTTGCATCACCCTTGCGCATTCGTGTGCTTCGTCTGGAGTATTCACTCCTCGCAATCGTTCCAGTATCTTCGTCATTTCTCGATGAAAGATACACCGCGGGTGCACTTTGGTGTCCCAGGGACAGCACACAGAACAATGTCCCAGGGGCGTGCTCTTGCCTTAAAAAATGAGATCCTCCGTCACAACAAGTCTATTTTGATGCCTTTTTGGTGCTTGGGACGGCACTGCGGCACTGCTGTCCCAGGGCCGAGTCTGCAATTGCAAAGTGCACCCACGGTGTACTTCCCCTTCTCGAATTCGGAGCCCACTAATTCACTTGTAGCCAATCAGTGCAGATTGAGCAGAACCTCAGGACCACAAGAACCAACACGTCTCTTGGGACCAGACCAAAAGAATTGTTAAACTGCGACGCAGCTTCTGGTGAAACTCTTCGACTCAGCTATGACTCCATAGCAATCACACGTTAGCATAAAAAACCGTAGTTATCGTGATGACCACAGCAAGAATGTTGAACCTGTGAGCTTGTAGGAGAGTGCTGCACATTGGAACCGACAGCAAGTAAACAAACGGTGGTTCTTCAATGGGAAAGCAGTTTTGCCACAACTTCTGAATTGTAACAAGTCCCAAATCTGCCACTTTGGTGAATGTGGGAAAATTGATAGCTCTCAAATTCTATTTTGGACTGAAATCAATTCCAATTCCAAGATCTTAAGAGCCGGTTTGTCTGGCCAACAGCCGGTCGGGCAGGCGGGTCCGATCCACCGGTCGAACACTGCGGGTTGAGCACCGCTCGACCGGCGTGTTCGACCGCTAAATGCTGGCAGTGATGAAATCCACCTTCACGCTACGTGGGATGTGCTTCCATGAAGATGACCCGAATAGGCCCAACGGCAACCGAAGGGCTCATCCGAGTGACACATCCGAACGGCTCATCCGCAGAGATGATCCGAACAGCGCTGCTCCAGGCTTCCTGGTTGCGGGCAACAGGCTCTCCGGCCGCAACGCTGCTTCATCGCCAACAGGGAAGCATTGCCAATGGAACCAAATCAGCTATAAAGAGAGAGGCTTCCTAGCCTTCGACTTTCTTCATACAGCTCCTTTCTACCAATATACCTACACAGTGCACCAATTCACCTTCCTTTCCTCACAGTCTTTCATTTAAATCACATTCAACATGAGATCCTTTGTTTACGTTGCCTGCTTCTTAGCTGCTGGTACGTGCTTGTTTCCAGCTCTCACATTCCTGGTGACCTCTGCTGACCTCGCCGCATGTACTCCTTTCCTCTCAGCTGCCGCCGCCACCCCGGTTGAGTGAGTATCAGCATGGATTCTCCCCCAGTCGCCAAGTCAAGAGAGAGAGTGAAGACTAGCTGACATCTGATCATTCCACAGACTCCAAGCTCGCTCCTTCGCCGCCAGCCAATCATCCGCCAACCAGGGTTCGCAAACGCAGGACTCCTTCAATTCAAGTCCCTGGGGCGTTGCCCAAAGCCATTCGTCCAGTGCTTACTCGAACCAGCAATCGAGCCAAGTCGTCCAGACGGTCCAGCCCTTCTTGGGCTTGATTAACCAGATCCAGGGATCGATCTCCAGTGGCTCCTTGTCCCAATCCACGGCCTCCAGCTACGTCAGCCAGATTGTTTCGCAGCTTGATCCTGTTTTGAACCAGCTTACCTCTTGCGGCTGCGCTGGATCTGTAAGTCCTCACCGTTGTGTTCTAGCTTGTTGTCTTGGGTCGTGGTCCTGATTGCTCGTTTGTTTCCCCAGCCTGGTGTTGGATCTGTTGTCAACACTATGTTCAGTCAACTCTACCAGGTGATGCAAAGCTTCCAATCGAGCATCGGCAATGGCTTTGGCCCACTCCTCGGGCGTAAGTTAGCCTGTCCCCTCGAGCTTGATGGCCGTGGCTAACAGACTTCTTGCCGTCTTATTCTGTAGCATTCCAGCAGATCTTACCTAGCTTTCAATCATTTGTCCAACAATACCAACAGAGCTTTGCGTTCAACAGCTTCTCTCAGTCGATAGATCCTTTCTTCAACTTTATGCAACCCTTTGTCCCAGGCTATGGCAACATCTTGAGCAGTTCCAGTCAATCGTCCTCTGCGCAATCCTCCTTCTCTCGGAGCTCATCAAACGTGGGTCCCTGGGGCGGGTTCCAAAGCTCGGCTAGTAGCTCCTCCTCCTACCAACAATCCAGCCAGATTGTCCAGGGCTTACAACCCATCGTGAGCTTGGTGGGTCAGCTCCAAGGGATGTTCGGCAGCAACTCGATCTCCCAATCGGCTGCCTCCAACTACATTAGTCAGATTGTCTCGCAACTCCAACCCGTTCTTGGCGGATTCAGCAACTGCGGCTGTATCAACTCGGTATGTCCAAGGAATTCATTTTGTCTGAAGTGGCTCAAATCATTATGCTCACTTCATCTCTGTTTCCTCAGCCCAACGTCGGATCCCTTGTGACCAATTTGTTCAGCCAACTCACACAAATTATCCAAGCCTGCCAATCGACGTTCGGCGCAAACTTCGCTAGCATCGTTTCTCGTATGTTACCCCCCTTTCCCGTGCCGCTCGGTTGTCACACTGACACGTACACACACATCAACTAATTTTCATATGTTTCTCTTTTGCTTTTTTGTTTAGCCTTCCAAGGCCTCGTGGGTACTTTCCAAACTTTGGTACAGCAATCTCAGCAAACCTCTTCTTCCAGTACCTTTTTGCAGACTTTCAGCCCCTTTGCGCAAAGTTTACAATCTGCCATCCCCGGATACGGAAACTTCTAGTATGGTGCAGGCTTTTAGCTTCCCGGAGTTAATGTACTTGCGTCCCTAGTCTCTTTCGGCTTCCCATTGACTTCGGGTCATTTGTTGCATCAATCTCGCGCTGACATTCATTTGGTTAGAAGTAGTTATCTCTATCTTGATTTGCATGACTTTGTTTGTGTAATCTCCTCCACCATTTCGTTTCGCCCTTGTTTTGAACCTGTTGAGATAGAAGGACAAGGTGTATACTGAGTTGTCACACATCTCTCAGTATGCAATTGTGTTTTTTCTTTGACTTCTCGTTCGCTTATTAGTCTCATGAAATCAATCTATACATTGTTTACAATCTTAAACACCGTCGCGCATTCCTAGTCTGATTTCAGACGACTTTATGCAGGCTTGATTGCTTGCTAAATGTGCCCGCCCCTTCTCAAGTAGAGTGCTTTCTTCCTTGAATGATACGAATGAACTCGTTAATAATTCGTTGTCCACTGCCGCGGTCGTTAGCTCCACTTTTTGGGTTGGGTCATTCCCTTCCCTAGGCCGGGAGTCCGAAGGAGCGTCCTCCCCCCCCCCCCCCCGGTGTACGGGTACAGCCCCTACTGGCCTGCTCCTCTCCGCTGGGGAGGATGGAGCGCGGCGGGCCTGAGGGCCCCTTCTCGGTCGCCTCTGACCAGGGTAACTCTCAGCGCCGTCCTAGGCCGTAGGCGGAACTAAATAGCCCCGGCAGAAGTGGGGGGAGACGAGGGCCCCCAAAAGAAAGAGCCCCACCGCTGCCTGGGGACCTCTCCCTCCTCTGCCTAGAACGGGTGGGTGGGAGGTCAGAAAAAATTGGATGAGCTTTCGGCGATGCAGTCGATAATGTTCAGGGCAGATGAGATGGGGGAAACAGGCTCTCTGTCCAGGTAGGCTGCCCTTCTTGAGGAGAGCCGTCCTGGACCTTCTCACCTCTGAGCTCCTATAAGCGGCGGATGTGCCCTGGTCCCGCTTGGGAGCGCATCACCGCGGGCGACGCTTCCGTGGACCTACGCCACCTCCGGCTGCGCCCCTGTAATTTTGAATACAACAGTGGTTCAAAAATCTTGAACACCTACGCACGCCTCTCGTGAGTTAACAGAGAAATGGATGACACGGCCCTTCTTAAAAGTGGCCAATGTTTTCTCCGGAACCTAGGTGGCCTTGGATACTGTTATTTTTATGTTCGAGCTCCATGATAATTACCATCCCTCATATTCTTCTACCTTCAAACAAAAAGCCCCCCCGTGTTTACTTCCATGTGAAGATGGAAGTCAAATGAGCGGTGTTTTTCTTTTAGTTTGATTCAACCGCATTTCCTCCCGATGCGCAGGAGGGAATAAGAGCGGCGGGCGGACGCCCGCTCCACGACCTTCGGAATACGTCGGAGCGGGCCGGCCAAGGACGACCTGGACATTGCATACTCCATTTTGCATATCTACATTTATTGATAATTTCCATGAGCCAGCGACTGTAAAGTGGCACCATTCAAAGGTGCAAGATTTTCGGTATCACCAAGTCTGGACCAGCTTGATCGATTCGCAAATGGCGTCAGGCTTCCTTCGTTGAGTCGTCTCTCTTCCTCTCCGGACTCTCATCCCGCGCCCCGCTCGTACTTGGGTCAAAAGGTGCACGGTGTTCGCCAGCCGAGCTTTCCTCAAGAGTGATGACGAACTGACGGGTGTGTTTTTCCATCCAAAAAAAAAAAAAAATAACGAATGAATGAATGAATAGCACCCTATATTATCCCGGGACAAGAGCCAGGGACGACGGCGGCAGAGCGGGCGGAGATCTACAAGTATCTGCACTGGACGCGAGTGGGGCAAGCGGGGCAAGAGTCGTGTGTAGCGAAGACACTGCTATCTGGGGGGATGGGCCTCGGGCTGGGGGCCATGTTCAGCCTGATGTCCAGCTCGTTCGCTTACGAGGACCCGCTCCGTCGAGACCCTACCTTCGACACCATGAAGTTCGACAAGAAAGCTAGAGTCATGTTCAGGGAAATGGGCCGCGGTATGTGGACCACCGGGAAAGGCTTCGGCAAAGTCGGCGCCCTCTATGCCGGCCTCGAATGCTGCATCGAAAGTGTAAATACCCCCCTTCCCTCTTTCCCTCTCATATACATAAAAAAAAAAAACCTCCCTGTGCTGGGGGATGATGTTGATAATGTTTACAATGATTGATCGTAATGCACGCCTTTTTTTTTTTTTTAATCACCACACAAACCATCCCGTTTGCGTTTGCCCTGCGTTGCCCTTGCACTGGAACCCATTCGGACCGGTTAGTACCGTGCCAAGAGTGATCTCTGGAACTCGCTAGCGGGCGGCGGCCTTGCCGGGGGAATCCTCGCTTGGCAGTCTGGCATGAAGGCCATGCTGTTCGGCGCGGCCGGCTTTGCAGCGTTCAGCGGAGCGATCGACGCTTACATGCGGAAAGAACCCCCGGACGACGACTGATCTCGTGTCCCACCCCCTCCTCGTTTTATTTAATTCACTATACATACATCATATACCTTCCATACCTCCTTCTCTCTGCATATACAAATGTACTCTCACACTTGCCTGCTGCTTGCTCTATACTTTTTTTTTTCTCTTGGAACGTGGTCCGTTGGTCTACAGTTTATCAACATAACAATCAAGATTGAGCCAACCCTCAAAAGGGATATACAAAAACGAGAAGATGACGATTTAGAGGGAGTACATAAGCTGTAGATGTACACATGGATATTTGAGGAAGAATCAGGGGGGACAGATGAGCAGATCGAAGAAGCGATTCCAGGAGGAGACCTGAGCGGAAAAGCTGATCAAGGCGGCGGCGTCGGGCAAGCTGATGGATGAATTGAGAGGGTGGTTGGTGAGGGGATTCCGGAACGGGTGTTGGTACTGGGTGAACTGTGTTTTGATCAGCTCGGTCAGCTGCGCTTCCACCAGACTAGACACGCTCTTCTCCTCCAGCCTTTCTTCCAGCGTTCTCCTCCGACCTGCGGGATCGGTTTCCGTACAATCGGGGGACTCCTCCGCCGCCGGCTCGTTCTCGTATTCTGCGAGGATGCTTGCCCGGGCAGAGAGGAGCTATGTATTATATCCCAACAAAAGTAAAAAACCACCAGCCATTATCGCATCAACGGCTCGCGGTCATTTCAGCAGCATTATGAGCGTGTCAAAATTGTCTTGATTAATTTTTTATAGACGCACAGATTCGCCCACGATGAGCTGAGTTTCAGAGCGGGACAGTCTAGCGAATGAGTCGCGGTTTTTCTGGAGGGACCTAACGATAGAGTGGCGGGTGTCTTGGTCCTGGAAGAGTGCAGCGGGGTCTTCGCCGTCGAGGAGGGAGAGCACGAAGGCGAGCACGGTACGGGCGGTGATGCGTCTGAGCATGTCCACCGCCAGGTTCCGTAGCTGCAGGTTGTGGTGCGACGGGTCGTCCGCGGGGATCAGGTCGTCGCTCGCCGAGTCCTGAACTAGTGGGTTCGTCTGCGCCGCCCTGGCCTCATGAGTCGCATTTAATGGCTCGTCCTCGATCGCCTCTGGGTCGATGAGTGCGTGCTCTTGGTCAATGTTCAGCTGGGCCAGTTCTGCTAGATCGGTATCATCCGGTTCTTCCATTCTACCCATATCTCTCGATTCTTGTCAATATATGTTGTTTTTGTTGAGTTTTGTTGGTGGATTAGGTTTCTTAGTGCGCTTACATAAACATGGCTTCATGCGCCATGCGATGGGTATGCAGTATGGAGTGCTGCGGAGCCATGCGCGCGTCAGGTGGTTCCGCAGCTGTGCCGGTGACCAACCCTAACCCAGATTCAAGCGAGAGTGCCGGTGTGTCTTTTTTGCGAGTCTCACCAATCGGTACTCCCCAATTAATCTTCCCCGGTTAGTCGGCATCGGAGTGAATCAGCTATCGACTCAAGAACGAACCCACCGGAAGGTGAGTCAAGATCAGACTATTGTATATACACCAGTGCCACTCTGTCTCACTCCCCCTCCCTCATTGCCACTGCCAGACCGACCACTCGAACACTCCGCCATGTCTCATCGGAAATGGGAACACCCTCGTAGGCTATTTCCTATCTCCTCTGGCGTGTGTGCGGGCAGCAATCTGATTTGGGTCCTCTTTCTCCCCTTCTCTTATAGGACACGGATCCACTGGATTCTTGCCAAGGAAAAGGGTATGCGCCTCTGTCTCCTTGTGAGAGTATGCGCATCGCTCACACTCCGCAACCGTTCTGACGCCACCTCTCTGCACCCGCCCTCAACCCCTCCCGCCTTCCTCTCCTCATCTTTGCTTAGGCTGCCCGACACCGCGGTAAAGTCAAAGCGTTCCCCCGAGACGACAAGACCAAGCCCGTCCATCTGACCGCCATGCTCGGATACAAGGCTGGTATGACCCACATTGTAAGTCGTCCCATCCCCTCAAGCTCGATCATCGCAACAACCCCCCGGGTCGTTTTCTCAGGTCCTGATACACTTGCGTCTACAGCTCCGTGATCTCGACCGACCCGGATCCAAGATGCACAAACGTGAGGTCGTCGAAGCCGTCACCATCGTCGAGACCCCTCCCATGGTCATCGTCGGTGTCGTCGGATACGTCGAAACTCCCCGCGGTCTCCGATCCCTTACCACCGTCTGGGCCGAACATCTCTCGGACGAAGTCAAGCGTCGCTTCTACAAGGTGAGCGAGCCAACTCAATTATCCGTTTTCCGCCATATAGATATATATATATATATATGAATGAGATAGATGGAGTGGTGGTTGACATGTACATCTATCTGCGCAGAACTGGTACCGATCGAAGAAGAAAGCGTTCACCAAATACGCCAAGAAGCACGCCGAGTCGTCTACTGGGTCTATTGCTCGGGAGCTGGAGCGGATCCGCAAGTACTGCACGGTGGTTCGGGTGTTGGCCCACACACAGATCCGGAAGACGGGGCTGAAGCAGAAGAAGGCGCACCTGATGGAGATCCAAGTGAACGGTGGGAGTGTGGCGGAGAAAGTGGACTTCGCCAAGTCGCACTTCGAAAAGACCTTCGACGTCTCCTCCGTCTTCGAGCAGAACGAAAACATCGACGTGATCGCCGTCACCAAGGGGAAAGGATACGAGGGCGTCACCCACAGATGGGGCACCAAAAAACTGCCACGAAAAACTCACAAGGGGCTCCGAAAAGTCGCTTGTATCGGTGCTTGGCATCCTTCCAAGGTCATGTTCACTGTCGCCCGTGCCGGTCAGGACGGTTACCATCACCGAACTGAGTTCGTCCTTTTCCTTCCTCTTGATTCACTCGCTTGGCTACCGTCGCTGATTGCCTTTTCTTTTCTTTTCTTTGCAGGCTGAACAAGAAGGTATTCCGAGTCGGTAAGGGTGGCGATGCTGCCAATGCCACAACGGAGTTCGACACGACCCAAAAAACCATCACCCCTATGGGAGGATTTGTGCACTACGGTGTGGTGACGAACGATTTCCTGATGCTCAAGGTTTGTGATCTTGTTGAAGCTCTCATGAAGACTTGTGTTTGGGTTGCTGACCCTCGGGTGTTGTTTGTTCATGAACGCACGCAGGGATCGGTGCCGGGAGTGAAGAAGCGTGTGATCACACTCCGCAAATCGCTCATGACCCACACCTCGCGTCGGGACCTGGAGAAAATCAACCTCAAGTTCATCGACACCTCCTCCAAGTTCGGCCACGGTCGATTCCAGACCGCCGCGGAGAAGTCTGCCTTCATGGGCCAACTCAAGTACGTGCCCCCCCCCCCCCCCCCCCCCAATCCTCCTTTCTCGGAACGCGCATATTGAGATGCTTGTGATACCATCACGCTGACCTCTTGGTTGCTTCTATCACTCTTTAACCTCTCTCGTGTATTCCGCTCTCGTCCTCTCCCCAGAATCCGTTCTTAATTGTTGTACCCTGATAGGTCTGGGATCCCCACCCAAACTGATCACGATGAAACATGACGCAATTAAAACTTGATCTTTCCTTCTATATCACCATCTGCCTATGCCCCTATGTCGTTTATGAATTGATATCATCGACTCTTGGTTGTTCTTGATGTGTCGCTTTCTTGCGCCTGAGTGTTTCAGCCATGGCTGCCGTTCTGTCCGGGTTGTTCTTGTGAGAACTCCTCGAGACCCCTCTTCTCCCTGCTTGGAGAGAGTGTATGTACTCTGTTGATAACCCGGTTTCGGTTCCTCGCATCAGAAGGACTTGCACACTTGGTCTCTCTCGGGATCCCGCTTGGTTGGACATCAGCAACTGCCTCGTGTATATGAGCATCTCATGTTAGCGCAACATTGGACACTTTCCGGAATCCGCTTGCTCGCGTGGTGTTGCGGCAGGGGGCACAGAGTACATACTGCTGGGCACCATTTTGGATTCCGGAGAGAGCATGTGCTGCTGTATGTAGGTGTGTGTCATCACACTACTTGTGTACGTGTGTGTGTGTGCAGCATGAGTCGCCAACACAATATGGGATAAATATATCAGTCCATCCTGGAACTTGAAGGTGGGCCACCCACACTCATTGCTTGTGTGGGCTTCTTGCAGCAATCTAATGGGGAGGAGGCAGGCTTTGGGTGGGGGGGCCTGGTGTCGTATATTGTATGTAACCCCTCCAGCTATTTGCATGGCTGCCCTGCATGCACCTGGTGTCCACAAAATGGTGGAATTACTGCTTACAAACTCATCGTACATATTATGTACCCGGCTCACAAAAGGAAAGCAGCCATTCTATGTAGTGGACCCAAGAATTTACATGCTCTTTTGGTGAGTATTTACAGTGCCTTGCCATATAGATCTGGCCAATTTTGGTCATGTCTAGTAGACCAACCAACGTACTTGAAGTCACACATCTTGGTCCAGGCGTGCAAAAAGGGTTCAAAAGAATGAATCTGAATAAATAGATCAAGATGAAGACTATTTGATATTCATAAAATTGATCTTGCTTGTTTGCAGATTTTCAAAAATCTTTAATAGTGCTTGAAAAAATCTGAAAAAAATTGGAGGCCACAGCTGGACATGTGAAAAGAATGAAAAAAATTGAAAAAAAAAAAAAATTGCTGCTGGGTTTTGTAGATACTGTGGAGTGAGGCATTTGGGAGTCCCAAAAGGGATTAAAAGCCACCAAATTTCCAATTTTGTCCCTGTTTTGCTGACCACTGTGATCTAATATTTCATTTGGTCAAAAAAATTTCATCTATTATCATTTCCCTCACATCTCAGGCTATACTCTCCAAATTGTTTTCCAATTTTTCCAAGCACTATTAAAGATTTTTGAAAATCTGCAATAAGCAAAATCATTTTTATAAATTACAAATAGTTTTCAATTTGATTTATTTTTTCAGATTCATTCTTTTGAACCCTTTTTGCGCCCCTGGACCAAGACATGTGACTTCAAGTACGTTTGTTGGTCTACTAGACTTGACCAAAATGCGCCAGATCTATATGGCAAGGCACTGTACATATGCTCCAGAGGAGCACCTTTTGGGGCAAAAAATTGCAAGCAAGATTTTCATCATCCGTTGGCTGTGGGTTGGCCCCGTTCATACTGGGCCAACCAACATCAGCACACTTGTCAGCACGCTTATGTAGTATATATGTTTAAACCCAATGCTCCTCCTCTCTCAATGATGGGGCAAGGGAGGTCCGCAGATGTTGGGTGCAGGATTTGGTAAAGTCTATTCCCCATGAACCCGGCTTTTGAAACCCCAAGTCAAACAGTTTGGCCAACTGAATCCTAAACCGTTTCAAGCATCACAGGTAGATCCGCAGGCACACTCTCCCCAAGCGCCAAAAAGTCCCCAACGTGATTTGAACACGTGACCTGCCGCTGTACAGCAGACACTGCAGGCGGCCGCTCTAAACCACTGAGCTATGGAGACCGTTGTGACGCCTGCACGTTTGCGATACAGACTGAGGAGTTTGCTATTGATCTTGCAATCTCCGAGTAAATCTAGAGGTGCTTGTCAGTAATATATATACATGGAAGAAAATAAATGCCTTGGAATGGGTGAAAGCCTGTTGAGTGGTGGATGAAGAGAGAGGATGAATCTGATAGGGGGTTCTGCGAGGCATGGATTTTACAAGGTTCGAAGGATTTCAAATACATGTTGGTGCCATTCGTCTTCCCAATAAGACCAAGATCTGGAATGGACACTAGACTGGTGGACGAGTGCATCATCCTTGTCACCAGTGGTTTCACTACTACCATACACCACCGTTTGTATCCCGTTCCGCAGCCCCCCTAAGGTACTCCCGCCACTCGATGATGGTGATTGGTCGGCAGTGTCGAATCCTGTCAGAAGTTCCTATTTATTTTTTTCCCCGTGATTTGGAAAAAGGCCCGGGATATTGATTACTTCGGGTATACGAACAAGCAAAGAAGGGAGACAGAGATAGACAAAAGAGAATGTTGAATTTACCTCCAGCTGTTCAGATAATTCAACCGCAGAATCAAAAACCAGCCCATTTTGACGATGTTTGACTAACTCGGCAAGACTGGAGAAGCGTCAGATGAAGGCAAAGTTAAGTTAGTGGATATGTGTCCCGCTTTGGAAAGAGTGGGAAAGAGGAAGGAGACCCGACCAGTTAAAGTTCCTAGCACAGACCGGAAGCCCGCACCCGAACATATCTACGACTTTCATCGGCAAGTCCAAGCCGGAAGAGCTCTGATGAAGACTGATTCCAAGGTCCGCGGCGCCCAACAACTTGCGATAATCCTCGGGCTCGTCAAACCAGACCGATTGACAAACAATGCCTATTTCTTGCCATCCCTCTTCCCTAGATTGTTCAGAGATAGCGGCTAAATAATGCTCTTTTAAAGGCCCCTTGCCCGTAATTAGACACATCAGTTTTGGTAATGATTTTGGCTTGTTTTTCCTCGCCCGCGAATATATCGAAAGCGCTTCTATCAACACGTTGAAGTCTTCATCGATCGTCCATGATGTCGACGAGACTAATAAGGCCGGTCTATCTGCTTTCATCTGCACAGTCCCATTGCCTTCGATAGAAAGCAAGGTTTCCTTGTCAAGCGCTGACGTGCTTCCGATAAACATCTCCTGTAAAATCGGGTCATAATTGAATGAAGATCGACCGAAAAACTGGAAGATGGACAAGCCATGTTAGTTGTTGTTTCTTCCGTTGGGTCGAACGAGAGCCATCAATAACTGCAATCAAGTTTAGGCTCGACTATGAGACAAGAAAGCGTTTGGTCTACTCAACTGTGTGGATTTCCGGCACAGTTAACCGGCAAAACGATTTAGGCGGCCGGTCATAAAACACCTTTTTCACGCCTCTATTCGAGAAACATCAAAAAGAGAAGGGAATTAGAAATGATCCGCCCATAGAGGCAAAATGTGGTTATAGAATATCAGTACAATTTAGTGAGCGTTGGTTGTTGATTGAATTCAGTTTGTTGGCCAAACTGACCGTAAGCCCCACAGCTGAGACAACGCGCTTTTCTCTGCTTCGGTAACGAACAGATGGAGAGTTGCATGTTTCCCAAAGGTGGCTTCTATCCTGTGGGGAGGAAAGGTAGAGATGAGTCCATATACACTTTTTGTCAATCGATTGATGGATTCGTTTCCTATTATTTATTTATTTTTCCCGGGTCATGAAGGGCATGGATATATACCATTTGGCAAGACGGACCATCGGGTGTCTCTCGGATCCCAACTTCAGAGCGAGGATCGAATATGCTGTGTTATGCCAATCAATTATCAATTTCGACCCCAGTATTAATCTAGCAAGCTGGACCATCGGGAGTGTGGGAATGGCAGGTGGATTCTGTCACATGAGAAAGAGGCGCAATGCTCTGAGTCCTCTTCTTCACGGTTCTTTCGAATCTGAAAACAAGGTGCACATCAAAAAAATTGGCATCATTGCTTACTTGAACCATGATATGGGAGGAGGAGGTGGCTTTGAAGAGTAAAGTCCATATCAGGCTTGCACTCAGATAGAGCGCTTTGAGTGGGCCAATGACGAGCACGAATAATATCCTAGGCAAGATCGACGATATCCAGTCCGGGAACTCCGGCAGATTGACGAGTTGGATTTTAGGATGTTGGAGGAGATTAGTCGGAGGTTTCGAGCCTAGACCGGGAGGAACAAGAAGACATATTATTATTATCTGGATGACTTCAAATACCAAGTGGATGAATGGCCAACCTCCGTAGGCAAATACGGACACGTACCACTGCTGGTCGGCAAACGAAAGCGCGTGACGCATCATCCGCGGACTCCGGGCGATATCTCCTAGCACGACGATTGCAATGGACCGGTTCCTGGTGGACGATCTCCGTGCATGCTTCCTGAGGACCAGCGCGATAACCGAGACGAGAAGGAGAGTGATGGCCAGACTGAACATGTTTGGTTATCCGACGAACACGACCGCAGAAAACACCACTGGAATAACTCTGACGATTCCTTGTTGGCGCGATCGCACCGGGGACTCCGAACAATTCCCCCGGAGACCGAATTGAATTGAGAGCACAAATCTATCAATGGATTATTCACCTGAAAATTAGTGCACTTTCCCATGTTTTGAAGCAAATGCACCAAGAAATGCTGGTCTGGAGCTTTGTCTACCACCCGCGCGAGTACCTGAATAGCCACCGATTCCAAGCGCACTGACTGTAAAGCTAACTGGCAGCATCAGCACAAAGCTATAATTGGCCATTGCTCAAGTTAGCAATAGTTAGCCAAGATTATAAATAGCTTTGCACGTACTCATTATGTACACAATTCCCATCAAAACATGCCATGCAGATACGGTGATTTGGCTATTGCTATCTCAGCTAGCAATAGCCGTAAGTCAAAACTCGTTGGATTTTAGCTCAACCGGTAAAGATGCTCTGAGTACCATTTGGGGTTTTGGGCAAAAAAAAAACATTGTCCAAATTTCTCACCAACACACACATGTGAGTGTTTACCTAGGTACATAAATACATGACTTTTCAGGGGCTCTGACGAGCTGGCCTACCAAGAGGCAGCCTTTTTGCCGATGCTTGTCTGTGTTGAAATCATCTGGGGAACTGCATGTCCACTGACTGAAGGCAAAGGCTTCGCAACTTCAGCATACAATCATGTTAGCTCTGCGGTAGATAGATATGATATGGACATAGGACAAGTTTCTATGAAGTGAAAATGACTGCGTTGAAAGTCAATATTGCCAAAACTGTTGTAAGGTGCGTATCATCCTGTATCATCCCCGCTCTCGTACCGAGACTGATATACAAATGCCTGATGCTGGCGATTGCTGGCGTCGCTCGGATCCTAAATTCCGTTTTGCGCCCCGACTTGCATTTATCACAAGTTGCACCGTGAAGATTTTGCCACTTGCTTATCAATCACTTATCAGAGCCTTGCCATTCTCCATCAAATCCCCACCATTATTGTCCGTTTCGCAGAGGCCCCTCCGTCCATTAAACATGCTAGGTTACTGGAGATACCAACTTGTAGAGTTATCCTTATTCTGCTTCTTGTGGCAAGCTCACTGTCCTATTCCACTGGCAGATGGTGATTATGTTCCAGCCATTCACATTTTGTGTATGTCGGCAACCAGAACAACGATACTGATAAAAAACCCCAACATTTGCCAGGAAACACAATCAGCTGCTCTGTGATATCGTCGGCCTCAAACATCGACAAAAAAGAATATACCCGGCTAGGAGTTGATGATGTGAAGGCTAGAGTCAAGCAAATTTCTGAAGAAGAACTCAAAAGCTATTTAGCTACTATCCCTGAGTTTTATCAGCATCGGTCAACTATCTTCAAAGATTTGGGTGAGTCAATTGGCCATTCAAATATACTTGGAAGAACTGGTTTGAACTGATTCAGTTCCTTGTTTTTGGTGCTATTGTAAACGATCTTCTCCACAAACTGAAATTCCACTGGGAATCAACTTTTTAGATCAAAAAAATGCAATGAAACATCATTTACTCGGATTGAAGAAACGATTGATCAAAGTAAGAAAGGATTATGATGAACTTCCTTCAAAAATAAAGAGACGTGCACGTGGATTGCCCAAAAATATTAAGAAAATGGAAGATTTCCAAAAAGTTCTTTTGGATGGAGTACAGGATGGAGGTGATGACTTTTTCAGTGGAAGAGAGTCACCAATAAATGATGTTGAAAATATAGGGCTAGAACCTACTCAAAATAAGGAATCCTTGGAAAAAGGAGTGAAAATTTGGAAAAAACTAGTAGATTTTCTCACATTCTTTAAACTTGATGAACCACCAAAACAGAAGATCCATGGGAATTTGAGTAATAAAAGGAGTCAAGTGTTATGGGATAGCTATGCTGAAAACTTGCGTAAAATTTTACATGATATTTCTTTATTCAAAGGAGGGAGCGATGTCAAATTGGGGAAGGGAAATTCAGTATCCTTATGCCTCCAAAAGAATGTCCTGGAAACAATTGATTACATGTACAGACACAAAATGATCACAAAATATGCTTTGCAGAATTTTTGTCAAAACAAGAAAACCCTTGAGATTTCTGCATACTGCAAATCTTTTCTCCCTCACATTCAAGAAGACAATGAACTTAAGACATACCTCTATTTACCACCTTTAGCTCTTCTCAATGAATGGCATTCTGACAGTGATAGGAGGTTTTGTGAAGGTTAGTTGAAATAGTAATTCCTCATTTTACTCCAAAATGACTGACATTTTTTCTTTAATTTAAAACACAATTTGGGAAATTGAAAACAAAAAAGTCCTTGATGAAATAAATCAAAGATACTTTTCATATTTGCATTTCAAGGAGGCAAATTATTCTTCTTATTTTTGCTATACTCATTTACCAGATTCACTTTTTGAGGATAAGATTGACATATTGTTCCACACATTAGAAAAACATCTTTCATGTCAATCAGACAATTCATTTTCAGAAAGAAGAATGATTGAAGATTCTCATTACTCTCAAATTAAGACTATCATTGAAGAAAAGATTATTCAATTCCAAAGCAATCAACTGGATGATAGATCACAAAATGAAAGGATAGCAAGCTTTTTTTTCTTGGATTTTTTGCAAGCCAATTATGGCTTGGTGATGAAAAAGTTTGAAAAAGGAGATAAATTTGAAGAAAAAATGAATCTCATGTCAACAAGCCTTCAACTTCAGGAGGAATTGAAGAACCTTGCTTGGTATGTTGAATCCAATGCAGCTGAAAGGTATGAGAATCAGGAAAATAAAATAGAAGAATTTAAAGAAGAAATTTTGATGATTTATAGTTTTTTCCATCTTCTTCTTTCCAAGAATCAAAATCTCTTCTCAAATCCTGAAATGGAAGTGTACTGTCAGACATATGAACTGGATAAGATGACTACATTTATTGAGAGAATTATGACAAAGATAATAGAATCTAATGAATACTACCTGAATCATTAATCATTTTTATTCAATGTAAAACTGTTGAAATTCTGTTCACTTCTCTACTCATCCCAAAAACATTCCTCATTTTTTTATTTCCTTATCACTCTTTATTAGTGCTTGGAATCATATTATTGAGCATATCTTAGTTATCATGATAGTACTTACATGTCACAGTTATTGTAGCCACAGAGCCTTGATTAGTAGTCATCTAAGCCATTCTAGTATACATAGATTAGTCTCTTTAATTAGAATTCCTTCCATTATTTATTAGATGTGAAATCTCCATTCATTATTCTTTTTATTCATTATCATAACCACAAGTTCACAGTTGTATGTAGTCTATTTAAACTTACCAGACTGCATTGCAAATAAAATCATTGGTTCTTCTCCTTCCTTATCCACACCCAAGAACCTCTCCAGCGTGTCTCTTTGTGCGCGCACTGTCCCTTTTCTTTTCATCTCTCTTGGCCCAAAAATCCAAGCTTCAACAAAAACCTCTTTTATTTTAGAAAATTCAAAATTCAAAAGAGCATTTACCCTCAACAGATGCTCATTTTTTGTTTGGATGTTTTATTATGCACTAGAGGACAAGGCAGCCACACCACCTGCCACATGAATCCCAAGAGCCCCTGCGCCCCAGCTCCCTCTCTGTCCACCTGCACCTGTTGGCGGCCCCCACCAACCACCACTTCCAGAAAAGCTGGCTTGGATGGTTGCATCCAAGTTTATATTGGATGTGACAATCTGATTCAATATTGGGCTCTGGGCCACCATGTGAATTGTTGACCACATATATACCTTATCAAAATCCACACAGCACACACATTCTTGCCTTCAGGCTGCATCAATGCATATGTACATATCATCTATAGCAACTTCCAGAAACCTAATTCACATGCAATCAACCCACTCCCATCATCATCATAGTACATACACCTCAGTACAGGATATTTTATAGCCATCTGCACAGTGTCCAGAGTGACAAAAGGCAGGACCCACATTTTGACACCCTCTTCAAGTTCTGCCAAGCAGATATACAGTTGTGCAAGGCATTCCACTGTAACAGTTTTGGGCTATGTCCAAAATGTTGGCTGGAAAGTTTTTCAATTGTTCTCTGTAAATCTGTCTCATTAAGCCATAATTTTGCTGAAACTCACCCAAAAAAATGGATAAAACTCTTTGAAATGTCAATCTTGAATGAATGCAGGAATCAATACTATGCATTTAAACTGTCTCATGTATGTCTGAAAGCCCTCTAAGTACCATGAGTATGGTTTTTGTGCCCGTTTTACAGTGTGTCCAAAATGTGTCCATTCAAAAAAAAAAAAAAAGAACCGCTAGGCAGAAACCTTAGCGGACTTAGATTTAGAATGTACATGGTCTGAAATGCACAAAAATGGGGTCAACATGTTTGTATGACCCTAGTTATGATTGAACATCCAGCCCGCGCATTCAAAAAAGTTTTTCAGGAAAGGTGTGACAGTGCAATGTGTTGTGCAACTGTATGTGGATGGGCAATGTCATTGCAAAATGTTGGATTTGGAAGTTTGTAAACATCATAGAAAGCCATTCCTTCATCCACAACAAACCAGTACTATAAGTCCCAGTAAGCCTGTGTCACCTTTGCCCAGTAAACCTGTCACAAATGTGGACAAGCAGGTGGTTACTGCATCTCCCTGTGACTGGCTAACCAGGCACAGGAGACAGCCTTGCTAGGACTTATACAGCCAAACCAACAAAGGATGCGGACCCCCCAGTCAAAATTTCCCCCAAGCCCTTGAGTGGCGCAACTTGAGGGCTGCATTGCCCTGTATCCTTCCAATTTCCATGGTTGGTGGGCAGTGGCAAGATGAATTGGAAGGATACAGGGCCATAAAGCCCTTCAGTTGTGCCACTCAAGGGCTTGGGGCAAAATTTTGATTGGGGGTCCACATCCTTTCTTGGTTTGGCTGTAATACATCTTTGGATTTCAATTTGATTGGACATAAATAAGTCTTGCAACATATTTACATAATCCATCAAATTCACCAGCATATCCCCTCATATAAATTTCTAAAACAGTTATACAAACACACAGGGCCACCAACAACAAGAACCAAAAAAAACTCTCATGTACCAATATCACCAAGACCAACAAGAACCAACACACCACACATACACACACACACCATAGAGAAGGAAGATGAGAACTGATATATCACATGAAGTCAAGGGGAAAAGAGGTGAGAAAAAGGTATGTAAGAGCTGCAGCAAAGGGGGCTATCTTCTTCAGTGGTGATGGTGATGCTCCTCACCATCACAGTCAGACATGCAGGTGGGTGATTTGGGTGATTAGGAGAGCAAGGCAATGTATAATGATTCAACAAAAAAAGAGGGAGTATGATGTATTTGTGTTTGTATAGAAGAGATGAATGAATGGATGGCAGTGAAAAGAAAAATGAGTATGTATGTCTGGACTCAAATGTATACTAGAAAAATCAACACCAATAAAATAAAATCAAGCCAAAAAAAAAAAAGAGGCAGAAAAAACCAACAGTTAAATAAATAAAACCCGGAGACAAAAAAACAAAAAAGGAGAGTAAGGTGGTGGAGGGAAAAGAATGTGTGTATGATTAGAGAGAGAGAGAAGAAGAGAGAAAAGTATATCGACGTCTGGAGAGATCCATATAATATATATTTTAAAAGTAATATCCTTCTTACACGCACACAAACAAGCGAGGGGAAAAAACAAAGCGGCGGGAAAATGATCGTGGCGAGGGAGGCAATGAAGGGGGAAAGAGAGGCGGAGGGAAGCGAGAGAGGGGACACGACAAAAAACGGAGGGGATAAAAGATGGCGCGGGAGGGAGAGAGCTTTCAGGAAAAGAAAAAAAAAGAGCCGGGTTATATAATAGTCAACAAAAAAAAACATGAATGGTTGGGTGTATGGAATGGAACCGGGTCAACAAAAAAGCACAGAAGATGGACGAGAGATGGATGCTTCGTTATCGGCCCGACCGACAGCTTCCACAGTATCCAATCTCCCATCTCACCGCCATCAGCACTACCTCCTCCACCAAACACATCCTTCTTTGATGATAGTTGGAGCACTCTCTCTCCGCATGTACCGCCGCCCCCATAGATAATCTTCATTGCGCAAACGTGCAGGTCGGCCCCCCAAAGAATGGACCAAAAAAACCTGAGTAGAGGGTCGTCTATGCATCCCACACACGCAACCACACACACACAGCCTCCACCACGAGGGAGATATGCGTGTGCCGTTTAGACCCCATCACTTACCATTGGAATGCAAAACAGACACCGATGAGCAACTTCTTCCACCCAATGCACAAGAAAAAGGTAAAGGGTTGAAGGCTTACAACAAAAAAGTGAGTGTGAACTCGGGAAGCATAATGAACTTCCATCTCTTCCATTTTAAAAGCGTTGATTTCTTCCTATGAACGGAATACAACAAGAATAAAAACAGAATCAATATAAGCGGATAAGGAGAGACGATGATCGAGAGAAGAAACAGACCTTGATGCGTTGAGCAAGGGTAGGAGTGAGACGATTGCAGGTAGCCAGTTCGCCACGACGGTCATAGATAGCCGGGGGCCAGGTAGTGTGGACAGACAGATGCTGGGCGAACGTGGCGCGGCGGTCCTTGAGGTCCTTGATGTGGGCTTTGATGTCGGCGCCGGCGATCGACAACTTCAGGTCCGGCACCTCGCCGCCGAAGTCGATCGTCGCCACGGGCTGCTGCTGCTGCTGCTGTTGTTGCTGCTCAACTCCGCTGGCTGGCTGCGACTGAGCCGGACGCCCCAGATCCTCTGCAAGCGCTTGCGGCTTGGGCGAGTCGGGCGTCGTGGCAGCACTGATGGGCTTAGATTGGAATGAAACCGGAGATAGGTGTTGTTCTTGTGAAAAGTTTTGGGCATCTATTAAAAGCAACAATCAGGTCAGTTCTACTCAAAGAAAAAAAAAACCCCGGAACAAAACGCGCTTCGCAAAGTGTGACTTACTCTTCAAGATACCTTTCTTGGGAACTGCTTCTCTCGAGGGCCGGGGCTTCAAGCCAGTGCGACGGGTGGAGGAACCTTCGACAGACGAAGAGTGTCCATAAAGAGATTCCATGTCGTACTCGTCCAGGGCCTCGTCATCATCGTCGTCCCGTAGCTCTTCAATAGACTTGGGGGGCCCGGATTTGATCGCTTCAATCAAGCCTTCCATGGCGGGGCCACGCACAGTGTTGTCGTCCCAGTCTTCGTTGTCTTCAGCATCCGATGCAGGCTCTGAGGACCTATGCAGATCTTCCACAGAA
Organism: Puccinia coronata f. sp. avenae; assembly: GCA_002873125.1. NCBI lineage: Eukaryota > Fungi > Basidiomycota > Pucciniomycetes > Pucciniales > Pucciniaceae > Puccinia > Puccinia coronata. Next base: position 220,682 of record PGCI01000091.1, on the reverse strand, counting down.
GCCGAAACGGGGAGATTGGCCTGCGCGTTGCCACTGGAACTACTCCCAAGAGTGCTGAAACCCCATTTGCGAGACTTTTTGCTTTTGATTTTCTCCTTCTCCTTCTCAATCATCTTCTTGCGCGCCTCCGAGGCGCTTCCAGGGGTGAGGGAGCCAGCGCTTCCAACTGAGCCTGCTCTGCCCTTCGACCGGACACTATCTGAGCTTTGCTGTTGATTGAGCGCGGCGGATGCAGAGGCTGCTGCCGCAGCGGCAGCAGCAGCCTCCTGCTGCGCGTATTGTTGCTTCTGCTTGTGTATGAACGCGGCGGCAGGTGTCATTCCTGGAAATTCGGCCGAGAGCGATCGATCAACTTCGGCCTGAACCTGGGCAACCGATGTGGAGGCGAGATTCTTCTGTTGGCTGTTTGCAGAAGCCCTCTTGAGCTTGTCGTCTACGCTCGACTCTCCAGCGGCAGCATCATTTTTATCCTTGAAGATTTTGGTCAGACCCATCACCCCCTTGGTGCGGGCAGATTTACCAAGGTTCCCCAGCTTACGGATCATGACACTTGCCGAACTGACGGTGGATGATATAGAGAGGTTGTCGGTCGACGAGTTGTTTTTCGAGTTGAGGAAGCCGAAACGTCGACTTGAGCCTGGCTGTCGGCCAGACTTGGCCTTGTTCGCAATACTAGGACTCGAGGGCACACCTGCTATCGAGGCGGAGGAGCTCTTTAATCTCTCATTGCCTCCAACAGGGTCGAGCTCTGGTATAGAATCACAGCCCATGTTGTCATGCATAGAATTGATGGTGAGAGCGCGCCGGAGCTTGTTGCTGAGACTGTGTTTGGAATGCCTCTGAGGAGTACGGTCGGGAAAGACGCTAGTAGATTTATTTGCGGAAGGAACGTCTTCAGGTTGAGTAAAGTTGGACGTTGAGCTGTCGACGCTGGTACCTGGGGTGGATCTGTGGCCAGGAGGACGATGATCAACGTCGGAGGTCGTGTCTGAATCTTCATCAACTTCTTCATCCGGTTGGATGGCGGGTACAGTGGTCATGTTACCAGAGACAGTCGATGATGGAGCAGGGGTAATGGTCACCGTTGAAGCAGACGAGTGCCGATAAGAGGCTGAGGAGGAAGAGGTGCTGGTGTTGGTGGTGGTGCTAGTGGTGGTGGCAGTGGTGGTGGCAGTGGTGGTGGTAGCAGCAGCAGGCTGACGTGGTGTTGGATCCGTTTGATGGACGGATGACGAATGATGAGGAGAGTGGTTCGACTGAGCCAGCGGACTGGATCGACGAACCATGTTACCAATGTTCGGGTTGGGAGGGTTAAAAGAGTGAGTTGAGGGCGAAGAAGGACGACCCTGGATGGTACTAGAGGGGGGTATGGATGAGGGGGATAAGTTAGGAGGGGGGGCAGTCGAGCTACGAGCAGTTGGAGAAGAATTAAAGGTGAACTGAGGTTCGTTAAGTGAGCCAGCAGGTTTTAGTCCATAGCCGCTCGGACCGTTGGGGAAGCCGTGCGAGGAGATCGAGTGATGACTGTTTTGACTATCAGTTCTTACACGATGAACGTTATTGCCATTGGGAGGTTTTGGAGCAGAGCCAGGGTGAGAAAAAGGGCTAGACCGGTCACTTTGGGCGCTCTGAGTACGCGATCTCGGCCCGGGGGGGAACCCACTGGAGCCGGAAAGTGGGCTGGTGAATCGAGATGGGGAAGGGGGGTCGGTGTTTGCTGCCGGGTGACGATTGCCGTACATCTGGTTGTTGAAGGTGGAAGGATGATGAGTATTGCTGACTACACTTCCGTGAGACGGGGCTGATGAAATGGATGAGGTGGGGGAGGGGGAGTGAGATTTGCGTTGGGGAGGATTAGCGGATGAGCTGTGGACCTGGCTTGCGGAGAGGGAGCGAGATTGGGAGCGAAGATGATGAGGATGAAGTGAGGAGGAAGGATGGCGATGGTGAGTCAGAGTAGATGATGCAGCAGCAGCAGTGGCCGAGCAAGGGGTAAAGTGGTCGGGATGTGCTGGGCGGGCCATAGGGGCTGGAGGGGGGCCAAAGATGGGGGTTGAGGAGGAGTGGAGATTGCGAGTGGGAACTTGAGAATGAAACGGGAGGTTCTGCTGGTGGGCCAATTCGGGGAAGGAAGAGCTGGAATGGAACAGGGAGAGTCCGTTATAGAGTGGCTGCTGGTACTGGTGCTGCTGTTGTTGTTGCTGCTGCTGACCAACGAGTTGCTGGTTGAAGGCGTAGACAGTGGGAATCATCAGCGAATGCGGGATGAGGGATTGATGAACGAATCCATAGCCGGGGATAGAAGACTGAAGCGCAGCAGAGACTGGTCGGTTGGGCTGATGCCGGGCTAGATGCGAATTGAGATGAGATTGGGCCAGAGTGGCAGTGGTGGAGGTATTCTGGTGGGAATACGAGCGAGGCCGAGAATGCTCTTGCGCCTGGGCTTGGTGGACCTGAGCAGCCAACATCTATGTAATCTAAGCAGAGGGAATGATGATGAAGGGATGAATGGACGGCAACTTCTCAGCAGGGGGCGAGAGATGAAGGCAAGGAGAGAAGAAAAGCGCACAGGAGAAGAGAGGAATGGGAATGAAGATGGAGAGAAACAACAACAAGAGAAACGGTGGAACAAAGAGATGGATGGATGGATGGATGGATGGATACACTGGGAAGATGCCTTCAGAGAGGGGCCTGTCTAGACTAGTCCAGGTATGAGTAGTACAAGTGGCAGAGCTGTATACAAAAATGCGTATATGAGTGGTTGGTTTGACATTTTCACAAGCAAACAAGCCAGCAGTCAATCGATTGGGCCATCATCATCAACATCAATCATTCGGTTGCCATGGTCAAGTAAAGCAAGCAAGTGTATGGTGTGACAAGAGTTGTGTTTATGGGCACGCACACCCAGAATCAGAATGTAAATGTATATGAATGGATGGACTAAAATTTGTAAGGTGAGGAGAGTTGACTGACGCAGAAAGTAAGCTAGTTTCTGTTTGACGTGATGCTGGACGGAGTTTGTTGGGCGAGAAGAATGCGATCGATGGCTGAGGACCCTTTTCTGTGCGAGTTGATCTTTTTTCTTGAGGATAGCTACTAAAGGGTGTTTGGGCAAGAAGAGTTGTGTCGTTGCTGTTTGATGGCGTAATTCGATCGACCGACTTAAACCAAGCGAGTGGCAAGAAAGGGAGAGAGAGGTATCAATCAGACGAGAAGCTTGTGGTGGTTGTTTTCCTGTTGACCGTGTTCCTCCCCCCTGGAGTACCGACAGAGAGAGATGCTGCTGAAAAGAAAGAAAGAGAGAGAGAGAGAGAGAGAGAGAGAAAGGAAGGAAGAAAGGAGACACAAAGATCAGGTTATCAATCTGAGCCGGGTGAAGAAGTGCTTTTTTTGGGGGGTTTGTTGGTTTTTGGTGAAACAAATAGAAGAGCAGAAAACGAGACTGGAACAAGAAAGCGGTGTATACTTCTGTGGAAGATGGGTAGTTCCACTTCCAGGTGTGAGGAGGGGAGTAGACAAATCACAAGGGAGAGGAGAGATTGGAGGAAGACAGCTATGGGAGAAACAACTGGAGACAACTTTTGTTCGTCAAAAATACAATTCCAATTTGAATTCTAAAAAACTTACATATTTATTTATTTATTTATTTATATTGTACATGTAACACTTGACTTATGGTGTATGTATGTAAACAGTCACTTTTCAATTGTACTGCGAGAGTCGTCCCGGCTGAAACACAACACATGACTGAATGACAATGCAAGACAAGCTCTTTTTACACGACCAAAAAAAAAAAGAAAAGAGTAAAGGACATCTCGAGTGAACAGATTTCACCAGCTGAAGATATCAGCCGATCACGTAAGCGCGACTGTGAGCAATCATCATTCAGGAATCAGAGGGGAGTGCTCCGAGTGACGATAGATGTGTGATCAGCAAAGAAAAAGAAAAAAAGAAGAAAAAAAAAACGGAAGAGAAGGGATAAACAACTCTATCTGAGCATGCTGAACTCAAAATATATGTATTTGCGCGTTGAAAGAGAAGTTTTTTCAGGCTGGGCGGCGCACACCCCCGAAGGGGGTAATTGAATTAACTCCCGCCCCCGTGATCAGCGGCAACTTGCAAGGGCTTATAAATAGGGAAGATAATCATTTGAAGAACGTTTGACTCACCTCTTGCTCCCTGATCTACTACTCATTTCAGTACTTGAAGAAAAAGGAAAAAACATATTGTGTTTCTCAAATATGTTGGACATCCATGGACTGGTTATTTTCCTCTCAAAGCCAAGTTTCATATTTTGAGGACTGGAAAGTGGTTATAACCATTAAAATCTGGGCCTGTCAATCCACTAGGTTACCCCACCACAAAAAATCAATTTTTGCTTGTCTACAAGTGACATCACAAAGTACAAAGGCCCCTTTGTACTCTGGCGTGTCACTTGTATACAAGCGGAAATTGATTTTTTGTGGTGCCCAATACCCCATAACTGTGACTAGTAAAAGCTTGAGTAAAAGTAAAAGATCAGTTTCCAGCAAAGTGTCCAAGCTTTTTGAGGAATACAATATGGACATAGGAGAGAGGATACAAATATATACCATCTGTCCTGACTCTCCCTCCCTTGAAGTTGGGAGAGAGAAGGAGTCTTCCAACCCAAAGCTTCCTTCACCTTGAACTTCTCTCGTATTATCCCCAAAACACTTCCTTACTCTTCTTCTTACCTTTGTTTCTTTCTCTCATCCTCTTTTCTCATTCTTCTTCTTGCTCTCTTCTTTAATTGCTTTTTTTTGGGTGAAATCCCTTCTCCCTTCTGTTCTGCTCCCCGTCATCTGATATGTTGTTCCTTCCAGTCCTATCATCATGATTCCTCCCTCAACCTCACAACCTCTGTTCCTTGTCTCACTTTTTCCTCATAGCCAAGCTCCTGTCTTCTTCAGTGTTGGTTGGTCTCTTTACTTCTCACTTTCTCATTGCTTTGTCTCTCTATCTTCCATTTTACAACTCCTCTTCCCTCAGATCATTCTGGCCTTCTTATTCCAATAAATTAAAAGTTCAAACATCTTTCATTACTTTAATTCCAATATTGATTATGATTTCCTATGTTGAACACAACTTGAGTTATTCTATTTACTTCTAATCAACCATCACTACAAGAAAATCTGCTTCAACTGCCATCAGTTGACATACAGGATACTTCCATCTCACTGCCCCTTTTACATCCAAGTTAATCCAAAGAAGCTTTTCTTGCACAGTCACTATGCTCAATGCACAGTGACTGTGCATTATTAAAGTTGTTTTGAAGTGTTCTTTGAGTAAGATTAAAGTAACAGCAGAAGTAAAACTCAAGCAACTGCATGTCAACTGGTGGCAGTTGAAGCAGATTTTCCCATGATGCATTATTATCCAATCTAGTAATGATTGGGAGTTTGTGGGACTTCACTTCTTTCTCTGCATGAAGGGGAAGCTTGCTTGAAGAGCAAATATCCAACAGAAAAAGACCAGGAAACAATAGATTTGAATTGTTGACTCCATTAATTCTCCTTCTTCTGCTATCCTTATTTTGCTTTTAAGGACCTCGTCTCTGCAAGATTCTCCCTGGGGCTTGGGAAGAGCAAGTAGATGTAACAAATTTGAACTCATCAGGAAGTAATCAGAGAGAAAAAATAATGAAGGCGTAACGAGTTTCGTGAACCAGATGAAAAATAAAAGTAGTAGGAGGCGTTAAATATGCGTGCGTAAGACAAAAAAATAATAAGGAAAAACTGCATCTAAGTCAACACAATTTCTTATGACCGGCAGACCATGCTGGCGCTTCGGAGGCTTTATGTACGACTTCTAGAATCTACAAATCAGATTTTGGAAGGGTATGAACCTCCTGGTCTTTCTCTGCAAAAGGCCAACAAATGATAAGGGAGATCAGTCCTCTGATCCATACAACAAGAGCGCAGAGTAGATAACTGACCGATAGACTTGACTAGCGGGTCATTTTCCAAGGGCTGTATCTCGGAAGGTTTGGTCGAGACGGCGAAGCCCTTGATGATATTGTATTCGTATTTGATCTCGATACCTGGGAAAACGCCATAGGATTAAAAATGAGTGACAGGTTCGATACGGAGAACGAAAAAAAAGGATATCCTTATACCTCTGGAGATCAAGTATTGCTTGTAGGCCTGAAATTCTTCTGAGTAAGTTTGCCACAGGCAAAGGTAGAGTGGGCAACAATGCAAAAAAGCGGAGTTAGTCGCTAAGCCGATCATTTAGAAAAAGGAAAACAATCTTTATGCATTACCATCAGTGGTGCCGTCTTTCAGCGTGACTAGTGACAAAGAATCAAAAAAAAAAAATAAACGATCATCAGCATAGGGATATGAGCAGGTGTACGAGAGGATATTCTGATATTCAACTGATGTAAACACTCTTTTCCTGGTTCGTGACGGGTACCGATTGCTTGGAGCCCTTGGGAGACGGATGGGGTTCGCGTTTAGTGACTGTTCAAGAGCATTCTACTCGTCAATCATTTTTGGTTCTTTGTGTTTTGGGAGCTTTTCAAAAAGCCATGCTTAGCTGAAGAAAACACACGTGAGCTAGCTTGGGTCTGGTCTGAGACCGGATCAGTGCCGGGGGAGATGGTCGCGCTGGCCAGGTCGGGAAGAACAAGACCGAGGATGGCGATCAAAAGGAAAACGAGGAACGGGGCTGAGAGTCTGGGGTTAGCCATCATCATTCTACGCGGTGTGGGGACGATGTGATTGATTGTGAATATACTGTGCTGTTCTGATAGAGTCAATTTATTATGCTGTTCCGATAGAGGAGTGGCAATACTGGTTGGAAGAAGTCACTTCATTTATGATGTTCCTTCAGTCCGCTTCATCAAGGCAGTTCACCCATTGGGAAATCTGGTCTTGGAGGGCGTGAACCCGGCGGCTTGAAGTTGGGCTCGCTCTTGGCAAATGAGTAAGCTAGCTTGGTGACCTTAACCCTTTCAGCTTTGTCTGTGCGGTGATGATTACATATCTTGTGGGCGGGACGGATCCCCGAATCAGAGAGCTGACTCGAGTCCTCTGAATCTTACCAAGCAGCGATCGAACCTGAAGAAAGCCGGAAGAGAGAGTCGTACCAGAGAAAGTGCATATCAAGCACACAGCTCACACGGCTTGCTCCTTCAGCTCGAATCTTATTCTTGAGTTTCTTTCTTTGAACACGACAAGGAAAAATGTAGACCAGAGGGTCGGCCGGCATCTCCGGGAAGGAAGTGCACACGCATGAATACCCCAGCGGGCTGTGCTCGAGCCGGTGGACAATGAACTCACACAAGGGTTCAGTTGCCCAGATATTGCTCGCACTAAGCTAATGGAGGGGAGCTGATCAAGATCGAACGTCCCGGCTGCCTCTCATTGTTGCAAGCATGAAATCCGAGGGGCAAGCTGAAGATGGGAATGAGATCCGGCACTATACTCAAGACGATCAAACTGCTGGACATAGAAAACCAGTGGCATCAACCATCTTGCTGCCCTTTCTCAAGTATCACAATTTGATCACACAAAACAAAAGTCAATGCTTCCACTTATGCCAATTAGACCCTCTTGTTCTTTGGATACACACTTCCCAAGAAGCTGGGTCAGTTAAATGATGCATACCATCGCAGATAAGTGTATCCGCACGTTTCAATTTCTTTCTTGCGACGTTGAATCTGACCCAAACCCAGTCACAAACCGGACTTCTTGCTATAAACGAGGCATACATAAACCCAAGCTTTGTGTTGAAAACGCTTTGTGTTGAAAACAGGAATCAATGTCGCATGCCAACTGGGTACTTTCAGTAGCTCGTCACCAGCAATTTCCCAACCAGCTACTAGGCAAACGGTGCACAACTTGTTCTTCTTCATCTTGGGGGGGGGGGGGGGGGGGGGGAAGACTGGCTAGGGAAACATTCTCAGTTCATTTCCAGGTCAAGATTCTCTGAGAGGAGTTATTGGTGGCAGTGGGAGAAGTACGCCAAATTCTGATCAGTTTAAACCCTGTTTCTTCTGTGTAACCTGGATCCCTCAGCTCTCATGACTCTCATGATTGGAGTTCTGGCAATGCGCGTTTTTTTAAATACATGAACTGTTCATTTCGCTTAACCCTCTTCTGAAAGAGTTTGAAGTGGGTAGCGGTTGTATGGACGTCATGCAAGGCCATATGTTGGATGAAGAATATAAGTACAGAATTAGGAAGGTCCATGACGACATGAAATCCGGCCTAGCCCGCGGCGTGCCCGACCTTCGCCGCAGCCATCGGCATTCACGAATTGGTGCTCACTGACGAGTCTTTCTCTGCACGATGTTCACAAAAATAAACGTCAGTAACACCCCGCATAGTTTCCGAAAGCGAACAAAAACGAAAAAAACAAGTAACTGACCAATCGAGTCGACTTTCTTGTCTTTCTGGAACGCTTTCACCTGTGATGCCTTGAGCCAGACGGCGAACCCCTTGATGTCATTGTATTCGTATTTGATTTTGATACCTATCAGCAACAGAAACACGTAGCTTGTCAGTCGACAGGGGTGTTACAATGGGATGATCAGGATGCGCATGCTACCTTGCTGAGTCAGATATTTCTTATAGTTTGCATATTGTTCTGGTTTCGTGATGGTAGGGAAAGGAGACCGAGTCGAAGGAGAAGCAGAAAGCAAACAGAATGGTTTTCAGCCCAGGGGTTCAATTGAAGAAGAAACTGGGGAAGATGGGAGAGCGCATTACGTGTGGTGGTGCTTTCGACCAACATGACTGTATAGAAAGGGAAAAAGTGGCGTGAGAAAGGGTTGAATGAGTCAAAGGGCAGATGAGAATGTGCTCAACTGATATAAACACTGAGAGGCTCTTCCTGCGCGGCGCGTTCTGATTTCGTCGAGCTGGCCGAGGAAGGATGAGATCCACGTCTGTCGACTTTGAATAACCCCAAAGATAACAACTTCAATATGTAAGATCTATGGCAGCCACGCAGAGCCACGCTTGGATGACGGAGACTCACGTGAGCTGGTTTGGTGGGAGACTGCATGGGCGCCGGGGACGACGGCCGCGCTGGTCAGGCCAGGGAGAATGAGGCCAAGGGCGGAGATCAAGAGGACGAGGAGGAACGAGGCAGAGGTCATGGAGTTAGTCATTGTTGTCTGTGGACGATGTGGATGATGTGGAAAGGGTATGTATGAAGCTTGTAAGGTGTTGTTGTGTTTGTGGGGAGAATCAAGCAGGATGAGACCCAAATCAGTGCCTTTTTATATTCGTGACTCGCTCTTACATAGCTGCAGGTCGTCCAGCACTCCGAAAGCGTCAGAGCCCAGACAGTTGAGCTGGGTTGAGTTACCAACAGGACTGTGTATAGCAGCCGGAACTGATTATCATCAAATGGACGGCCGGCGGTGCATCAGGCCGAGAATCCCCTGCTCCCCTGCAGCGTATAATTTTAGAGCCTGTTCATTACTTTCGTGCTCTGCTACTAAAACTGGCGCTTGGAAGTATATTGGCCACACAGCTATTTGCACTTTGCTGGCGCCGCAGTTGATGATCATGGGGATCGTTCTGGGCTGCCCACTTGAACACTGCTCCGGGTCTCTCAAGTCGTGACTGTGACAGCCACAGACCGCAGTGAAGCGTGTCAAAGGTATTGGGACACCTGTTTGGTCGACCCAAGATCGGGATCATGAGGCGTCCGCGATGGCCGAACATCCCAGCCTTCCCACCGGTGCTGAATTCTGAACGCGAGTCAAACCCGCCCAGGCGAATCCACGGAAAGACTTCATCATTATGAACCAGGCGACCAGAGTCTGTCCACAACCAACACGATCGGGAACCCCATCCGACACAGCTCCGGCGAGCGGGACAACTGGAAGGAAGCTGTTGGCAAATGGTCTGATATTTGTATCTCTCTGTATCTCTCACTGGCATATAATATCTGCCTTATCAAAGAGCCGTCATGTGTCAAACTTTTTTGGTTGGTGTAGTGCGAACTTCTTCGCAGCTCAACATGTTCTCCAAAAGCAAACCCAACACACCTGCACACCTGTCACCTTCACCTGGGTCTCAAGTTCAACTTGCCGGGCCGGGTTTCCACCTCATCTGTAGTATGTAGTACCAGCTCAGCAAGCCGGCGAGCCCGGTGAGCCTGCGTGCCGAGATATGTAGTTTGTCCCGCTTATGGAGTGGGCTGGTTTCCCTGCTTGCCATCTGGCTCCGAGTCCCTATACCACTTTTTTTTTGTCTTTCTTCCATCCCACATGTATGTGTGTAAGGTGTTGTCATCATTCATTTGGAATGGAAGATACCCAGAGCTGAGTTTTCTCTCAGCTCTTTCAGCTCCACCGATTTCATCCTATTTCAGCCAGGCCCCTCCAGCTCTATCCCCACTTTTGGAGGGGGAATAGAGTCCCGCAGGGAACCTCCAAAGCAGGGAGCAACAACTTAACACAAGCAAGTTGATCTGGCTCTGGCCATTGGGAATCTTTTCACATGACGTTTTTCTCCCAAACCTCTCAGCTCTCTCATTTCTCACCATTCCACTGTGTTGTTGCTGAATGAAATGAGCTCACCTGTCTTTCTGTCTCATACTTCCATATATGTGTAATAATCTGTCTACAATGTCTTCTTTGGTGCTTTTTTTTTGATTATTCATTGTTCCTTGGGGCACCAAAATTATACGTGGCATCAATCCTGTATTGGGAATACATAGATTTCAGAAAGGATAAAAACTTATTGTAGAGTGGGGGACTTCCCTTGGGTTCTGTAGGGTGCTACAGAATCAGATTTAGAATTTCAAATTCTAACTTTCTTTACCAAAATTTGCAGGAGAATGGATGACTTCCCATCGCCATTTACAGGGCTACAGATGCCATTCTAAATTCTAAAGTTGGGCACTTTTTCAAAAAAGTTATTTTGAACTTGATACTCATTGTTGAGATGTTTTAAGAGGTGTTGAGTTTTTGGTCAAAAATCTAGAATAAAAGCTCTAAATCAAGAATTTAGAATCCTGTAAACGCCAAAGGGAAGTCATCCAATATAATTTGAGTTTATGAATCTACAGATCTGACTCTGTAGACCCCTACAGATTCAAAGGGAAGTCCTCCAGGTATCAGAGAGGGCCATTTTTTGGTGAGAGAAGTTTCAGTTTTTTTGAGTGGTAATCATCAAGAGAGGAGCCAAGGAGACTTCAGATTCAATGAAGAGAAGAGGACATCTTGAAAAGAGAAGAAAGAGGAGATATGCAACACATAGGAAAAAAGGGAGACTGGTGGGGGTACAATAATCTTCATGAAGACTGGACACAGGATTTGCTTTGGAACTTGTTTCAAGTTTCATTTTTCTTGCAGATCTTGCACAAGGCTGATTGCCTTGTGTCAAGTTTTTCTGATTCTCTTTCCGGAAAAGCTTGGGCAATCCATGCCAACTTTTCCACTTAAGTATGCATTTAGGATGCCAGCTGGGGAGGGTTTTGTCCCGAGAAGGAGTTTGTGCCGCCAGACAGTTGTGTACCTTCTTCAAATGTCCCACATTAACGTGAATGACAAATCTCACAGTATTCACAACTTGGCTGTCAATACTCCAGGGCATCCACCAGCATCCACCCACCCAACCAGCACCAGGTCATACCATCATCCCCCCTCATCCTTCTTTTCCCCCATTCCGCCTCCTTTCCGCCCAACTGGTCGAAAAATATCCATTATTGTTTCTCCTCCCCTTCTTTCCAGTCCCCTATCTATCATCATGGTCTTCTGCAGATATGATGCGTCCATCAAAATTGCGACCGTCTGCATGACACTCCAACGTCATTCCCAACACTTTATATGCAACTCGCTTGGAGCCACCATCTCTCGGCAATCTTTTGAGCGATGGACCCAGCTATTCCACGAAACCCAACGGGTTGTGCAAGATCCAGAGGAATACGCAGCCCGCGGTCGCCGGTTTCTCTTATCAGCTGAGGACAGAGAATTTATGATTGAACTAGTCCTCCAGGAGCCCAATCTGTTTCTTGATGAAATGCGCGAGCGTTGTAGGACTCCTGTGGGACAAATGATAATATTTGGTAAAGATCCAGCTGGGGGAAATAAACTGGTGAGTTAGGTTGAAAGGCTAAAAACAGTCAGTTTACGGGTGGTTTATTGGCCTGCCCCTTTATAAATACTATACCCTTTGTAAGGAATCTTAAAATCAATATAAAAAGAGAAATGGCTGATTTCAAGATTAAGTTTACTAAGTATAGTAATCTCAATCAGACTTAGACCTTATACGTTGTTGTATGTGAGTAGACCGCTTATAACTAATGATATGGATAATCGAACCGTGGGATTGATTATGTGAAAATGCAATAGTGTGTTGGACTATTGCAGGTGATTGTTGATGATTGTTGAGTTTGTTGATGATTGATTGATTTGTTTGTTGATTGATTGGGTTGTTTGTTGATTGATTGGGGGGTTTGAGAAATGTTTTTATTGTTGGGGTTGATAACTGATTGATTGACTTATTGACTGATAACACTGATGACTACACTTGATGACTACACTTGATGACTAACTTGCTGACTGGTGAGACACACTATACTCTCTTAGTAAGTGGCTGAGGAAAAAGAAAACAACAGTGGTGGGGAAATGACCTCCTTATATAGGAAAAGATGAGAGAATTTAGCTCCAAGGGAAGGTCCTTTGAGGGATTTATGCTGCAGGTGAACTGGTCAGCTGCACAGCCTGCTCCTTGTTGCTATGGTATCAGCACAGCATGACATCATTGCTGCACAGCATGACATCATTTCTGCACAGCATGACTTCATGTCTGCACAGCATGACATCATATCTGCACAGCATGACATCATTTCTGTGCCCACTCCCCCCCTGTACTGTGTACAATACAGCCTGTTCTTCCTCCTTCTTCTATTCTTCCATCCAGGGGCTGAAACACCTTCCATCACCCCTTCTTTCTTCCAATCCTTCCAGCTTCCATCCTGTTCAGGGTCTAGGCCTCTCCTCCTCCTGGTCCTTCTTCCCCTTCTTCCCCCTGTGTCCGCTCCTTGTACTGCTACCATCGTCCGTATTTCCTGCTTGCTGTTGATGTAACTCTTCCTTGTTGTTGATTCTGTGATGTTGGTATATCGTTTATTCTTCTGGATTCCTTCTGTACTCCTCCCTGATCTTCTTCCTCTTGTATCCTACTCTAGTGTACATCTTGTAAGTGAACTTGTAATATATGAAATGTACCTCTTTGGCATTGGAGCGGGAATGGAACACCACAGCGTCTTTATGATAACACTAGTAACCTCATCTCGATCAGCAGCCTCCATGATATACTTGTTGAGAAGCTCAGTATCACGCTCAAAAAACCCGACACCATCAACATTGGCAAGAGTCTTACGGCAAAGTATTGCTACATTAACAAAATGGCCAATGTCCCCGCGGAGTTTTTGGTGTTCACAGGTATGGCTGCGCAATACCCTTCCCATATGTCACTAGTCCAACTATCTTGGGTAACTAATTTGTGGATTGCTTTTCCAGACAAGTCTGCTATTTGCTCTCGCAATCTGCTCCGAACTTTCTCCCGGTCTAGGCGTGGTCGAACTGCCGTTCAATATCAGAGGGAAGCAAATGCTAGTTGTTTCAGCTTGATCCCAGCGATTCACCAGGGGAGATTTCATGGCACCGTTGACGGGTGCCATTGCATAACTCATCACCCTCTCTTGGTTTGAACCGTGTTTGGAGGTATGCACATTCAAACTGCATGTTCAACTGAAATTCAGTTTGAAGTCACCAACAATCTCACAACAAGTGTTGCTTGATGTGTATGTGATTTTATGTCCAACTCAAGTGGAAAACTTGAAGCATGCAAACCTGAACTGATACCAAAACAACCACAGTTCTGATTTCATCATTCTTTTTGAAAATTTACTTTCTTCTTGATTGTTTTCTTTCAAAGAAGTATCTTTTTTTTACTTTTTTGAGGCAAAAAAAACTTAAATATAATGTGCTTTTTTGAATGGAATAAATTCACAATCTTCTGTTTTTGAGGTGCCGCAATTCATTGTAGTTGGTCCCGCATTTTGAAGGAATTTTAAAATCTGAAGAATTGGGTCTTTACCTACCCCCATTTGTACACTTTTTGGCTCAGACCAAACTTTCCAGCAAACAATCATTTGGATTTGCAACAAAGGTGTCCATTTTAACCATTTTTTGGTCAAAACAGCAAAAACCACCTTTACAACCTTTCACACACCTGTAAATCACTGTGAAATATGAATTTGTACTCTGGTGTACAGGCGTACAGCAGCGTAAAAATTCAAATGTCACAATAATGTAGTGAGCGTACACCAAGCACCACAAACAAAGCAAAAAAGCAACCGATGGGAGTTGGTCTTTGGAAACTTTGGCACAACTTTTGACCCAACTTTTTTTTAAAAAAAAAGTCAACTATTACACATGTTCAATGCACAGTCACTGTGCAAAATGCACAGTGACTGCGCAAAAATGACCTTTGAAAATATTCAAGTCAAAATTTTATTTAAAGGGGATTATTACGGAGGCCAACTACCATCAGGTGTTCTTGTCATTTTTTGGAAGAGGGTAAAAATTCAGATGTCTTGGATAAAAATTGTATGATATACTTTTTCTGATGGAAATTCAATTCTTTTTGGTAAACTTAGGACTTCATGAAATCTAAAAACCAGGGGACATATGTAATTGTGTATAAAACTTTCAAAATTCAACTTCTAAAGAAAATTAGAGCTCTAAATTTAGCTCCAAATGTACTCAATATGGTTTGAATCCTTTTTATGAATATTTTTTCATCATCTATAAGGTTATAGAAAAGATTTTCTCAAGAGGTTTAGATTGAAAATTATTTAGGCACTGCACAGAAATAATAAATGATAGTTGATAAAGACTTGTTGATCAGAATGATTCTCCACATGTCAATGAATGGAAATATTGATGTATTAATATTAAAGAAGAATTATTTAAAGATGGACCAATACTGATTGGAGCATTCAAGAACTCAGAAAATCATAAGATTGACTTGAGTTCAGCTTGGGTTCCATATGATTTGTGGATTCATTCATTATAAAGTTAAAATTTTGATCATTTGAATATCAGCTTGTTTTGTGGTTCACTTCAGAAGATGTTGTCCAATTATCTTAACCCACATCAAAATCATTTCAGGTTCATAGGGAACTGACACGTAGGATCATTGGCCCGGGTTCCAGTAAAAACACATGGAGTGGCACTGGCATGCCAGTGCCATAAATTCTCCCCTGGTGATTAGCTATTATGGGGTGCTTGCAATGACAGTTGTTGAACACACGGTCAAGGCGCGTGACTTCGAACAGTTTTTGAAGTGGAAAGTTGTAAGCATTGCAGCTTAGAATCTTGAGTAACTATGGCCCTTTGCTGATATTTATTTGGCAGCTCCCTTGCATGAACCCGTACCCAGCTGTCAACTCGATATTGGTTATGGACAACACCCAGATCCACAAGGGCCGCCGAGTAGCCAGACTCTGCAGAGAGGCCGGGGTGAAACTCTTGTATCTCCCTCCCTACTGCCCTGAATTGAACCCGATCGAGGTCTGCTTCTCCCAAGTGAAGAGCCACCTTCGCCGAACGCAAGCCCTTGTCAACGGCCTCGATCCCTCTTGGGTTGTCCGTGATACCACCCACAACGTTGTGTTGCCCACGTTGTGTCAGGAATTATATCGCCACTCGGGGTACAACTGCCCATCTTCTGGCCAGACTTCCCCTCATCCCATTCATTGATTGACATGTTTCCTATTAGTAATCCCGTCTGCAACCATTATCCTCTTATCGATTGTGATTGCGCAATCAACCGTTGGTATTTCTTCATCACCGTTGATATCCATCTGTGCCTGGTTTTGTTATATGCCTGCTTTTGTTATATGATTGTGTGACTGCTGCCTCTGTGTGATTGCTAGATTGATGCAAATGCGGTGACTGCTTTTGGCCTGTGCAACTGATTGCCACCTCCCACCTGATTAAATAACCAAGGATAGCCTCGGAAGTGATTGCAATATGAGAAACTTAGGTTTATGGTTGGGCGAGCAAGAATTTTTGGTTAAGTTTTGAGAAAGCTTTTGCAAGGTTACCAAGTGCTTCTACAAGGTTATTGAGTGCTTCTGCGAGGTTATCGAGTGCTTCTGCAAGGTTATCGAGTGCTTCTGAGCCTTTGAGAACCAAACAACCTGCTTTAAATGACAAAGCAGCTTGGTTTGCTCATTGGAGTAGCCTCATGCAAGCACCAATGATCCAGAAGCATGTTGTTTTCAGCAGAGTCATCAGGCCGGCGGCCCCATGGAAATCGCTGGAACGTCGCTTGTAGCTGCTGTCGAATTTAAGGCAGATACTCAAGCAGAGAAGCCAGCATGATGTTCTTGACATCCTGAAAGGGGACCAGAAGGCCCAACTTGTGAATAGCACGTAGAGCAATTTGCACTCCTGGCTCGGCCTTGGGAAGATTCCAAGGCTCTCCTAGGGATCTTCTGCGGCTTGACAAGATATCGGGCTGACTGTCAATGTTGGATTGCCAAGGGGATTAAAGGGACAAAATGGGAACCGGATAGCAGACAGCAAAGACCGAAGCTGGTGCAATCGAGCTCACACACAACAAGCAGAGCACACAAACAGCAGGCAGCAGACACACAAACGACAGGCAGCAGACACACAAACGACAGGCAGCAGACACACAAACAACAGGCAGCAGACACACAAATCATAGCTAGGACTCCGATTCAAACAACAGGCAGGATAAATGAAAGGGAGGATAAATGAAAGGGAGGGGAAAAAAGGTAGGCTGGAGCTTAAAGCAAAGGAGATGCTTGTGCGGCTTTGGACAGGTGGCATTTGTATCGATGGACATTGCTGCGCAACTTTGTGATGACACCAACATTGAAACCAAGTAACTTGAGCTCCGCAACTCCGAGGCGCTTGAACATCTGGTAAGAGTCGATGTCATTGTGAAGAAGGGTGTTCAAGAGCCCCTCGCGCTTGTGGGGAGCTATTTTGATGAACTCCAAATAATCAGCTAAGTCGCTGGAGGTATCACCGTAATTGGACAAAGGTGGGCTGGGAGACCTAGGGGAAGCTTTTTGGCTGGCAAGCCATTTAGTAAAGTCTACAAAGGGATTGGAACCAGAGGGAGCAAGGTTGTCATTGTGATTGAGTTTGTCTTTTTTTTGGCGGGTCAAGTATTTGATCGAGCTTGGGGGGGAGAGCAAGCTGACACCCGGGGTTTGCATACACTATGTACACAGAGAAGCCATAATTTCAGCAATGTTTTAAGCAACAATGTGCAAGCCATGCAATGAGACTTACAAGAGCCTTGGCCCACTTGTCTACATTGCCTGAGGTCAGCAGAATGTAGCGATTGGCATTGGTTGGATCCAGGAACACAGGATGGACTCGATCGTAGTCTGAATTCATGCCATATTTGGCGTAGATTTCATCGGAGTGGACATCCAAGTTGTTGAACTCAGGACCGCTTGAACTTTCCTGGATTTGCAATCACTAAGCCATGTTAGAGATCACGGCTTTGATGTAGAATATTGTGAAACCCCCCAAAAAAACTGACCTCATCACTATCGGCCGGAGAATGGTCACCGGATCTTCTGGCTCTTTTGGCAGTGGTGGGTGGGCCGTCGCAGCGGGCATTGATGCGCTTCATTGTACGGGCGAGTAGGTCCTCCTTGCAAGCTGGCAAAACCTCATTGCAAGGATTATCCATGCGTATCATTACTCCACCTTTGGATTGCTGGGCGAAGTTGATCTTGTTCAACCATTGAGTAAGCGAAACATTGTCAAAGATACTTATGGGAGCAGACTTTGGAAATTTTTTGTTCTTCAAGATGTAAGCTGTCCAGGTCATGGTCGAGGGGTTGCTGCTGGTTCCATTGGCAATCATTCTACCCATATAATTATAGTCTTTGTTGCACTCTTTTGAAATCATGCTGACAAAGCCATCCCAAGAAGGATTCTCTCAAGTGTTGAACAACACCGAGAGGTCGGAAAGGGGTTTCAGGGGGACCCACATGATTTGGTTCCGCTTGTTCTTCTCGGAGAGGAAGACAATGAAACTGATAGCACACTCAAAAATGACTGGAGGATGGAGACCGAGTACACGGGTGCTTATAGATGGGAAATATGGTACTTCAGCCGCAGCTTGACCAGCAGGGGAATCATCGGCAATGTTGATCATGGGGTCTGTAGCATATGGGGGCAGGCTTGCGACAGGTGAGTTTTCAAATGAAGCCATGTAATCTGAACTGCCGGGGGATCTGGGGGGACAAGTGGTGTTTGAAGGCGCAAAACCCTGTAGGGTAACCGAGCTGGAGCGAGACAAGGAATTTGGTGTGGTTGCGAGAGAATAGCAAGAAACGACAGAATTCAAACTACTAGCCGTAGATGGTGGAGATGAAAGCATAAAACCTGAATGAGGGGATGGAGCAAGTGAGGATAGATACTCAGTAAACGGCCCGCTTAAATACTGAATCATCCACCAAAGCAGAACATACCAATAACGCAGAAAAGATGAGTCACCCAGGCCTCATCAGGATTGGTCTTGAGCTGTGTGCCAGGATCGGTGGGACTGAGTATTGTTTGAGGAATGATGAGGAACCCCATAGGTCACGATGTCGGCGGGATTGGGCTGGTGGCATTGAAAGTAATGGTATAGATCAAACCTTTTTAAGGGGGTAGTGTAAGGCCGAAGTATAGGGTGTTTTGGGAAATCACCCGGGGAAACGGAAAACTAAAGACTAGCTACCAGAATTTTCGGACCTAGTGTTTGGTCTGATATAAAAGGTTTAACTTTTGTTGGCGCAAGAAATTTTGAGGAGTTTGAGTTGTAATAAGGCTTGGATTTCAAAAATTAAAAGCGGCAGAGATACAAAGATTTTGCCACGAGGAAAGATTTCCAGGTAGCTACAAGTTCCCCTTTTATAACTTACAACTACTCCTAGCGAAATTTCTAGAAACTTGAATAAATAATTCTACCATGTGAATCAAAGAACAAAAAAGAAACTTGTAGAAACAAGAAAAACGTTTTCTCGATCCTTCCTAGGTCGTTTTCTTTCTCTTGACTATTCTGAGAACTCAGATTGTTTTAGAGTTCGGGGACTCGAATGTTACAAAACATGTCTTACCTATTACCATTTCTTTTCTTATTTTGCTGCCAAGCCGTCCATTGTGTAATAAACTGTTGTAGGAATTTCTGATAATGGCTAGGAATGTGATCCTTGAGTACCCATGTATCTTCCCCTGGGGTTGAATTGAACCATCTTAACAGAAATTCATACTTTCCTTTGCGGGCTTTACCCTTAACCGGGCAAGCATCCAAGATTTGATGAAGCTTTGACCAGTTGACAATGCGCCCTGAATCATAATATGTATCCTTGATGCCCTGTAATGTTCCTCGACTGGCGAATTGATTTGGAGGGTGATACTTTGCTACTAAAGAGACGTTGAAGACCGGGTGAAGTTTGGGGTATTTGCGTGCAATATCCAACCTAACTGCATTTTCACCTACCATCTCAATCACCTTGAAAGGTCCAATATTCCTGTAATCGAGTTTAGAATTAATTCTCCTGCTTTGAATGAATTTCCGGAGAAGCATCACTAAGTCTCCTGGTTGATATTGTGTAGCTGCTTTCCGTTGCAAGTCGTAATATAAGGACTGTTGCTCTTTTGCTTGTGTTAAACATTCAATGGCCTTCTCCTGTATTTCCTGTAAGTCCACGATAAAATCATCTAAAGCACGAATACCTGAATTTTCTGTTATCATACTAAACTTGGGATGAAAACCATTAGCAAAGAAAAACGGAGAAGTTCCCAGAAAAGCTGAATCTAAGTTATTAATTGAAAATTCAGCAATATCCAAAATCTTCACCCAATTGTTTTGATAGTACGAGCAGAAGTGGCACAAATAATCCTCAAGGACCTGGTTCATGCGTTCCGTCTGTCCGTCTGTCTGAGGATGATAAGTAGTAGAAAATCCAGGTTTGATGCGTAGGGAACGCATAAAAGCGTGCCAAAATTCACTTACAAATGTTGAGCCCCGGTCCGAGATTATCTTCTCCGGCATCCCATGTAGCTTGAAGATTTGAGATCTGAATATTTGCGCTAATTGGTCAGCCGAGTATGTTACTTTGCAAGGGATAAAATGCGTAATTTTGCTGAGGAGGTCGACAACCACCATAATGGAATCAAATCCACCCAATGGTGGTAACTTGGTAATGAAATCCATACCAATAACACTCCACGGGCGATGGGGAATTGGGAGGGGTTTTAATGCACCTTCCGGGTTTTGTTGTCTAGCTTTGACGCGCTGACATGAATCACATGAGTTCACATATCCAATAACATCCTTCCTGATACCTGGCCATGAAAAAGACCGGGTAATTACTGCTAGCGTCCTGGCGATACCGGGATGTCCCACTGTTGGAGAGTCGTGAAACAACTGCATAATACGGGTGCGCAAAGAAGCCGGGACGAATATCTGGTCCTGAAACCAGAGAATTTGGTCCCTCTCCACCAATTCTTTGCGTTCCTTGGGGCGTACCGTGTCATAATGTTTGATGAAATAATCCAAGAGTTCCTTCTTTGGTCGTTGGAAATGCAGATCATATAATTTGAAAGACCCACTAGGGGTCACCCCTCCAACATCGTTGACAGAAACGATTTGGCGGGCAATGGATTGAGCCGATATCATAGGTCCGTCACCTACCAGATCAGGTTGTCTGCTGGGTGCATCCGCCGGGTTTGCCTTTCCTGAAATGTGATGAATGACAAAATTAAATCCGTCCAAAAACGAGGCCCAGCGGGCTTGTTTAGGGGTCAAGTTTTTTGCTGTGATGAAATGACAAAGATTGGAATGATCGGAATAGACCCGTACAGGTTCTGTGGTCCCCATAAGCCACGCCCTCCATTGTTCAAACGCCTCCACGATGGCTAGTAATTTTAAATCAAAGATAGCCCACCCCCTTTCTCGGTCAGTTAATTTGCGAGAATAAAAGCTCACCGGATGGAGTTTGCCACCCTGATCAGGTTGGCTCAATACCGCCGCAACGGCGTATCTGGAGCTGTCGACATGAACTGTTCGAGGTAATCCAAAATCAAAATGTCGAAGGAGGGGAGCTATAGAGAAACACTTTTTTAAGGCTAAAAATGAAGTGCGAGGTCCTTCCTTTTGAATGGTTTCCATCGTAAAATTACCTTCCTTAGTGAGTTCTGTTAATGGTCTCGCCAAGCCTGAAAATTTAGGAATGAATCTGCGATAAAAATTACAAAACCCCAGAAATCACCGTAATTGCTTCAAGCTGGAGGGGAAAGGCCAGTCCAAGATTGTGGACAGCTTTTCCTCATCCATTTTTAAACCTTCACTGGAAATAACAAACCCCAAAAACCTTACCGATGACTGAAAAAATTGGCATTTGTGAAAAGAAGCCTTCAGCAAGTGTTGGCGTAGCTTGCCGAGCACATTCTGTAAATCTATAAGGTGTTGTTTGCGTGTCTTGGAAAAAACCAAGATGTCGTCAATATATACAAAACAGCAAACATCTAATTACTCACACAGGCAGTGTTGTATAAATCGTTGAAATACAGCTGGCGCATTTGCAAGCCCAAAGGGCATGACTCGGTATTCAAATAACCCCCAAGGAGTTCGAAATGCTGTCTTCCATTTGTGGCCCTGTGCAACTCGAAGTAAATTAAATGCCGATTTTAAGTCAATCTTAGATAAATATTGGCATCCTGCTAAGATATTCAGAAGGTTAGCAACAACCGGTAAGGGATAAGAATCCCGTACCGTGATAGCATTAAGTTGACGGTAATTGACGCAGGGTCGGTTGGCCTTTCCAGGGGTTTTGACAAAAAAGATAGGTGCACCTGCAGGGGAGGATGACTCGCGAATAAATCCTTTAGAGAGTAAATCCTGTACATACCGTTTTAGTTGAGAATTTTCTTGTTCACTTAGATGATACATACCCACAAAGGGTGGTTTGGAATTAGCCTTGAGATTAACTTTGCAATCATATCCCTCTCGGTGGGGGGGTAAACAACTCAGGGAGTTAGTAACAAACACATCTTTAAATTGCATGAGCTTGGAGGGAAGATCTTGAAACAATATTTCGGACAAACTTAAAGGTTTAGGGACAAGTAACTTTCTTGGCAAACCGCCTACAAAAATCTTATTTTCTGATAGCCAAGGAAAGCCAAGAATAACATTGGCCGAGGCTAAATCGGTAACAAGCAAAAGGACTGGAAAAGATTGGATGGGGGAAGATTTTGCTGGGAAACGGATATGCCCCCGCCAGCAAGAATGTATATTACCTGATTTTGCTAAAGAGCCGTTGAATCCATGGCATTGGATGGCATGGTTAAGGGGGGTGAGATGAAGATGATTCCTACAGGCAAATTGAAAGTCAATAAAGGAAGCGGAGGCCCCGGAATCAAATAAAACGGTAGCCTTAATAGGAATATGGCCTGTATGTTCTAAGGATGCATTTAGAATTGGGCAAGTGGAAGGAAAAGGAATAGAAAGAAAGGACGTACAGAGATCAGTAGATTCAACATCCATTTCCTCGACGGCCTGATTGAGGCAATAATCTGCTAAGCTAAGGGGGGAAATATGATCCAAAAGAACTTGATTGGTAGGCGAGATCCTATTGGCTTAGCTCGCTGTACCAGTGGAGGATGGCGCAGAGGAATTTACTTGAGGGTTTTGTGCGTGTTGCGTCAAGGTAAGGGCTGGATATGTAGTATCGACTTGAGAAACTAGTTGACCACGAGTTGAGGGAGTCAACTCCCATTGGCGGAATAGCTCCAATTTCTGTTTGATGTCAATGTTCTTGTTGTCAGGAAGGACACATCCACGGGCTTTCTTATGCGCGTCATCAAATGGTTGACCGCAACGTTGACAGATTCCTCTCTGTACACAGAGGGAACGGAACTTCGGGAAGGTAAAGGTGGTATTGGATGAAACGTTATCGAGATCCATAGGTGTAACCCCATCAGGTATACGAATGGCAGAGGGAGTCAAGGGGGGTTTGGGCGGGGTGTGGGAGGTGGACGACGTTGTATAGATGGAAGTGATCCTGAATCAATAGATGAGATCTTGTCTTGAGCTTCGGCTGCCGAAATAGCTAATATTTGTTTCTCTTTGAGTTTGGTAGCGCTCTTCCAATTGTTGCGCATGACCGCAATCTTCAGGACTTTGGGGTTCAATGCTTGTTTGTATAGGTTGCAACGCGATTCCTCGGTTAGGTTGACAGAGTATGCCAATGAGTTGAAAAAAGCGTTGAATTCTTCAATGGTGCGGTTGCCTTGCTTGAAAGAGAAGAGACGCTTCTTAGCCTCTTCAACATCGTGTTTATTGTTAAAGACGTCTTCCAAGTGTGAGAGGAATGATTTGGTGGATGACAAAACGTCGAGGACATACGGATCTTCTGTGGAAGCTGATTTGGTTGGGAGATCTTGAAGGCGCGCGTTTTTGAACAAAAGAGCCATCCACCAATTGTAAGAAGGTATATTTTTGCCTAAGTTGCCATTTGGGGAACAAAAATGTCGTACGATCCAGTTAATCTTTGATCTTTCGGAGGAGAAACAATGGCCCTTTTCTTGAAGTTTTTCACAAATGAAATAAACAAAACGTTTGGTTTCTTGAGGGTTACCGGTAAAATGGGCGTATTGGAGTTCAGGGACCTCCTGAGTAGTCCCGGTGGTTTGACAAGCTAATTCAATTATTTGAGCCGCATTTTGTTGAATCGCCGAACGATTATTGTCGATAGACTGGAGTATAGTGTTGATGGATTGTTGAAATTGATTAGATTGTTCATGAGAGCGGAGTTTGAATTGAATAAAATCAGAGTAGAGCGTTTTCATGCTGTTGATGTCCTTGATGTCGTTGGCCAACGTATCAAAGGCGGATTTGATTTGTTTTAGTTCATCAAAAAGAGAATCGAGGTCGGTTCGCTGATCCGAGTTTGTGATTCTGATAGAGGAAAGTTGTTCGGAGAGTTGGGCTACCCTTTGTTTGAGGGTTATGCGATTGTTGATAGGTCCAATGAAAGGGAGGTTGGAAAAGGGTCCCGTGGAAGACATGGTGTCACCGCAAAAAATTTAGGTGGCAAAATAATTGTAAGGCCAAAGTATAGGGTGTTTCGGGAAATCACCCGGGGAAACGGAAAACTAAAGACTAGCTACCAGAATTTCCAGACCTAGTGTTTGGTCTGATATAAAAGGTTTAACTTTTGTTGGCGCAAGAAATTTTGAGGAGTTTGAGTTGTAATAAGGCTTGGATTTCAAAAATTAAAAGCGGCAGAGATACAAAGATTTTGCCACGAGGAAAGATTTCCAGGTAGCTACAAGTTCCCCTTTTATACCTTACAATCACTCCTAGCAAAATTTCTAGAAACTTGAATAAATAATTCTACCATGTGAATCAAAGAACAAAAAAGAAACTTGTAGAAACAAGAAAAACGTTTTCTCGATCCTTCCTAGGTCGTTTTCTTTCTCTTGACTATTCTGAGAACTCAGATTGTTTTAGAGTTCGGGGACTCGAATGTTACAGGTAGCTGTTGGAGGAAGGAATTTGGGCTGATTTGTGATTTGGAGCGTTTTAGGTTTGGTGGTGAGGGTGTTGGAGAGATCAGCTTAAACTCTGAATCAGGTTGGTGTCAGCCTGTGCCGGCAGGGTCGGAGATGGTAAACTTTATGATTGTCACATGCATGTCTGCATGCATGTCAGGCGGTGTCAGGGCCTGTCAGGGCAGAAAAAAAAAAAAAAAAAACGGGAGTATGGGATGGCGGCGATTGCTTGTGATGACATTTGTCCAAGCTTTTCCGGAAAGACAATACCTAGTTTTTTTTTTTTTCTTTCTTCAAGATGCTCAATTGTGCTTTGTCAAGATTTTTCATTTCCTCTCCCACCAAGTCACCCAATGGGTTTTCTTGGCATAGCAGTGCTAACAGTCTTCTAATTTTGCTTCATATTGTTGCTTCTTCATTTTTTTTTGATGTTTATTATTCTATAATTTGAACCCAGTATGTGCCAGCACTAAAGGTGTCAGTCAATACTGATGGTGAGTTTTTGACAACAGAGTTATCTGTGAGCCCAGAAGTTCAACGGCAACTATTGATGCATATCAGAGCTATCTATGATGACGGAAAGAAAGAGCAAGAAAGGCTATTCCACACCCCCATCTTCTTCAACAAATGATTATATATACACCCATGGGCACTACATAGGTCCAGGGATACAGCAACAAGGATGTTTTTATTGGTTTTGGTTGATCATCTATCCCCTGCAGTCCATCAATGTATTCGATTTGTATAACTAATTTTCTTGTGTGATTTATTTTTAAAAAAGAAATATAAAAACGATGGCACAGGATGTCACTCGACAACACATACTACATACTCAAAACGAGGTTACAGGAAAGTCAGGCGGCTTCAAAGTTTGAAGTCTGTCTTGAGGTATTGGGTCTGGGAAGCTGCAGCCTCATCCACAAACCTGATTGCGAGATGTAGAGCGGAGAGAGGCGGAAGCCATCAGGTGCCGGTTGGATGAATGGGGAATAGGGGGGAGGGAGGGAAAAAAGAAGGAGACAGACCAGTAGACTTGACCAGGAGAGATGGGTTTAACGAGGGAGGAAGGGAGGCCGAGTTCGGGCTGATCGAGGAGCTTCTGGATGATATCTTTCTTCCCCTCACCGACGGCGACGAAGGCGACCTTATGGGCATGGTTCAAGACCGGGTAGGTCAGCGTGATCCGTGTCGAGGGCGGCTTGGGCGAATCGTTCAGCCACGACACCCAGGTTGAGTCTTCCTTCAGCAAGTCGTGCCCCGGGAATAACGAGCAGGTGTGCCCATCTGGTCCTGTCCCAAGAAGAATCAAATCGAACCGTGGAAACGCGACCGCATTCTTGCCTGTACATTCATTCAATCAAGAAAAAAAAAAAAAAACCCCCGTTGGCCTGTGTGTTAGGAATTTCTCTTATCTTTGACTCGATCAAACTCTTTTATAAGCAAAAAAAAAAAAAAGCGGTATACCTAGTTCGAATAAACTAGGTGAGTTTTTTTTGGGGAGATATGTATGATATACTTGCCTGCGAATTCATTCATCAACTGTTTCTCGTAATCGTGAGCCACTTCTTCAGGGTCTTCGAGGTGATCGGTCGAGATGGGGTGGATATTTTGGGTGGGGATAGGGACCTTGCTGAACAGGCCTTCATGGACGATGCGGTAGTTGGAGTCTTCATGGTCGAGAGGGACGACTCTTTCGTCGGCAAAGAAGACGACCCTGTGGCATGGATGGAGAGGAGGAGATATGTAAGCAGGAACGACCAAGCGGGACGCTTGTGCAAAAAAAAAAAAGAGAGAGAGAGAGAGACTTGAGGAAGGAGAGAGGGCGTACCATTTGTCCCATTTGACCTCCGCGCGGCCCGTCAATCCTTGCACCAGGGTGGTCGCAAGTGACCCGCCGGAGACGGCCAAGGTGAATTTGGTGCGCTTCGAAAGGGCCTCCTCTTGTGCCTTGATCACGAAGTCGCCCAGCGCCCGGGCCACTTGGTCCTTCGGCAGGGCGTACAGGATCGCCGGATGGGGCGTCGTGGAGGGTGCGGGGGCCATTCCGGTGCTGGTCGGCTCGAGTATATATATCGTTCTATGGTTTTTGTTTCCTGTTCGCTGGGGATTTGAATGGAAAACGATGTACAGCTATCACACGAATGCTTGCGGATTTCCGCCATTTTTTTCTTTTTTTTTCGCCCGCAATTTTTTTTTTGCCCCCCGAAATTTTTTTTTCCCCGCATTTTCCGGCCGGGGTCCGCCTCCTTGGCCGAGCATAGCCCTGTCGGCCCAGCTGTAATCAACCCGGAATTGCGCACTTCATTGGGCACTCCAAACACTACCTACCGGTAAGCACAATTTTCCCTGCTCTCACTTTGGTTGATTTGAAGGCTGATTGCGTTGTGATTTTGAGTTCAATCAGGCCATGGTTTTCCGAAAGTATTCACCCGATTGCAAGTTTGCGGCAGTCAGAGCGGCTCTTGACGGAAAGGATCTAGCCGAAATCAATTGTTCGCTGGGAGCTCAAATCAGCCAAGACTCACTATATCGCTGGACTAGCCTTTACGAAAGGACGCAAGCCGTTGTGTGTGATCCGAGCACCTATCTTCCGAGGGGACGACCATTTGACTTGACCGATGAAGACCTACAATTCATCGAAGAATTGCTCACTGACAAACCAACAATGTACGTCAATGAAATTCAAAGGGCACTGATTGAGCAGCATGGGATCTCTGTCTCCATGACAACCATCCTCAACAGCCTACATGATCGCTTGCAAATGTCGAAAAAAACGATCCGCAAGGTCAATCCGAGGCAAGATCCCGACAAAAGAGCCCTCTATATATCGCAGGTGGCTTTTATACCTTCTTCCTGCTTAGTATTCACTGGTATGTTGATTGTTTCTGTTCTGTTGACTCTTTTGTCATTGATTCTCATGCTAACTCTTTTTGCTAACTCTTTTGATCAGACGAGTCAGGTGTGTCTCTTGAGGCTGTTGCTAGAACCAGAGGATGGGCCCAAATTGGCAAACGAACCCCTCAAGTTCATTGAGAGCGTTCGACCCATCGATACAATGTCATACCGGCAATTTCAACTTCTGTGTTGGTTGCTCACATGGTACAGGAAGAATTGGTTGATCGTTTCAGCTTTGAATATTTTTTAGAGAACATTCTGGCAAGTCAACTTGTTCCCTTATTGGCTCAGTGAAAACAATCAACTTACTGATTCTTTTTGCATTAGGCGCCGGAAATGCTCCCGTTCCCCTCGCCAAGGAGTGTCCTGGTCATGGACAATGCTCAAATCCATCATAATGGCCGAGTGGCAGAGATTCTTGAATCTCAAGGTTGCCTTGTGGTTTATCTCCCTCCATACTCACCAGACCTCAACCCAATCGAGAAAGGCTTCAGCGTATACAAATCAACATTAAGGCGATTTGAGCAGCTTCTCACTGGTGGTGAAGAAGATTACGATGTCATAGATGAATTTGTTTGCCTGGTTTTCACTTCAGACCTCAACAAAAAGCTATTCCGGGGGTCTGGCTACACTGCTTGATCAATCTTCTCTCTCTCGCTATCTATCTATCTTTGCGTATAAGATTTCCTCTGCTATTACTATGCCTCTCTCTCTTTCTCTCTCTTATCTGCTTTCATATTATATTGGATTTGCCTTTGGCTGTTGATCTTTTTTGTATGTCACCCATATTAATCATTTCTCAACGTGCAGCTTGGGACCATGGTTCCTTTTTGTGTCCAAGTGGTGAAACACCCGCGCCCGGACCTCAGCGGTGCGGAGGGTCGGTCCTCCCGCAAGGGGACGGCAGGGCTCCGCAGATGGCAAGACTCCCCCAAGTTATTAGCCTGTCCGCCAATCCCTGCAGCCTTCTCAAGTTCACCAAAAGGATTCCGTTCCGGTCAATCCAAATGTGATGCTTTCCGTGTGTGGAAACCAGGTGTATTAATTCTTTTTTTGCTATTTACATTGGCTATTGTGAGTCTTATTTTGCTATCTACACGGGGAAACGAGAGGATGGGTAATGGAAAATCAGGCTTGAGTAGCTGAACAAGGGAATCTGTGAACTCAGGAGAAGGAGGCATATCAAGACTTAGGGGACGATGTTTTGCTATCTACAATTGAGAAAAAAAATAGGGGATCAAGAACAATGTGTAAAATGCACAGGGTGATCTTAATGCAAAGTCGATTGTGAGTTTTCTTTGGCACGCTTAAGGTGCCTCTTGTACTTGCCTACGCAGGAGGTCATGAGGCGGGAGGGGGCTGGCTTGATTCCACGCTTCTCAAAGCCAATCTCTTTGAACTTTGCAAAAGCCAAGTAGTGTGTGATTCCCATGTCATCGATAACCTTGCTGACATCAGGGTCGCATGGGTTGACTTTTGCAAATCGGAGGTAATCGTCGACTGAGGACTGGTCGTCCGAGCCAGTTGGAGATGATGGTGGAGCATTATCGGCAGCCAATTCTGTTGGAAACGCGTGTTGCCCTGCAGCGTGGGGGGCAGTTTGGAGCAATTGAGCTGACAGATACATTTGTGGTAGCGGATACGGAACAGCCATATGAGGCATTGGAGGCCCCATATGGTTGTACATCATACCAGGTTGATGTACACCCGGATATGCGTAAGGCAAACCGTACCCCATTGGATACGGCATTGAAGGATAGGGCGGATGTTGCATGCGGGCAGCTGAGGGTGAATTGTTCCCATCGGGAATTGCAGGGAAACTGGCAGGTGGGAAAGGTGAGAAAGGTGAACCGCTGTAATGCCCAGTGTTTGTTGGCGAATCAAGTGCCGACTGTGATTTTGTTGGGGATTGCTTCGGGGTTTTGCGCGGTTCAGCAAATTCGAACTCAAACGAAGGAGAGTCTGGAGGTTTTGAAAGCGTGACCTCAGGGTTTTCAGTCTAGAGAGTGCGAACCAAATGAACTCCATTCAGCTTAAATCTCAGGTGCTAGCCCAAAGGAAAAACCTACCATGGCTATGGCCCAAACTCCCACTCTATTGTGGTCCAGTCAAAGGAAGTACCCTTTCTTGTATGGGTGCATATACACTGGCACCTCGTTTGACCCAGTGAGCTCTGGGCGAGCATGATAACACGCACGGATTGCTTGGATGTTCTTGACAACGTCACATGACAAGGTCGCTCCTGGAGATGGCTCAGCCTCGACGTTATCAGATCCAGAAGGACCGGACCGCTTCAGATTCTTGAGGGCTCTTTCTTTCTGAAAATGACATTTAGAAATATTCATCGTTATTTTCACAGACAATCTAAAGCAATTTGGGGCCAGATAATATGATCTCACCTGTGCAATCACCTTTGGATCTTTCTCAATCAAAGTGATTTGACATTTTTGTTTGGCCGTGTCCAGAGCTTGACAAGCTTTGACGAAGTTGAAAAAGTCTTTTGGAGACTCAAGGGTTGCCTTGTTCTTTGCAGAAAACAATCCTCCATGGGGTATCATAGCGGCCCAGGTGATCAAATCGCTGTCTTCCTGCGCTCAAGCGTGATCAGCTAGCAGTGGCGTATCTTGAAGGCAAATGGAAGTGATTGATGCTTCTTTGAACGCTTGAAGGGAGATATTACTGAGATCCCAGGAAAACCTGATTTTCCCAGCATCAGAGACAAACTTTGTGTATTCAACCTCTGGAGGCGCCTTCCTCTTGGCCAAACAAGAGTTGGAAGGCTTTTCCTTGGGAGAAGCAATGAAGAGGACATATTCCACATTGATTTGTCGCTCCTCTATCTTGGGGGATTCCTCTCGTACGGCGGATTGTTTGGCTGGCTCAACAGAGAGGGTAGCTGATGGAGCAAGTGACAAAATAGATTGCTCTTGTCCAGGGTCATGCGGCTTGGGTGATTGGAAGGCATCGGAAAGCCATTTGTCAAGTTGGCTTAAGGATGGATTACGTTCAATCTCACCAGAAAAATCAACTTCAAAAGATCAGTCAGCAATGTTTTAAAGTGATCATGCCACTGAAATAGAAAATGTACATACCTTCAGACATGTTTCAATTGGTTTTGTGTCCAGTTGAGGGTGATCGGTTGATTACGGAGGGTGTGTACAGCTGGGCCGACAGGGCTATGCTCGGCCAAGGAGGCGGACCCCGGCCGGGAAATGCAGGGAAAAAAAAAATTTGGGGGGCAAAAAAAAAATTGCGGGTGAAAAAAAAAAGAAAAAAATGGCGGAAATCCGCAAGCATTCGTGTGATAGCTGTACAACAACAAAAAAACCAGCGAACAAACACTGAAGAAGAATGTCATGGTGGCTTACCTAATACTATATGCATACTAACGAATAGAGTTGTGTATACTTACATACCGAACACATTACATTACATAATTAATTAATTAGTTAAAGGAAACAGAAAGAACACACTCTCCATCATTCCACCATCCCATCATCAATCTCACCTCATTCATAAATATTGTGTTTCTCAAAAAGCTTGGTTTTTTTTCCCAAAATGTATGCATTTAATTTTTGTTTGGTGATTTTTTTTTTGAGTCTGCTGCTGTGTGAGAGCTGAACTCTGAAATGAAAACCAAGATAATTACCCGGCAACGGCGGCGAGCACTCAGCCTGCATCATCTGCATGCAATTTGCGATCACAATATCACCCTTCATTGCTTAAGTGCTGGGCCCAGGCTCATGCAGCAATAGCCTTGATTCTCCCTTCCGATCCTGTCCTTGGTAGTTGGCAGTTGATGGTCCCCCCCCAACCATCCGTAATCCAACGCCGTCCATTTCTTATTGCTAGCTGATTTATAGCCAATTTTACTGCCAAATTCGTTAGCTGAAGATGGTTTTTGTTTCTTATGCTCCAGTAACCAAGGTTGCTTTTGTTCGCATGTCTCTAAAAGGTTACTCGCTGTCGTTGATATGCAACATGCTCGGATATTCTGTATCACCGCAATCCTTGTGTCAATGGAAACAGCTTTACGAGACGACTCAAGCAGTTATCCGAGATCCAACTGGTTACCAGAAACGTGGACGCGAGAAGCTGTTGTCTTTGGACGACTCCGAATTTATGATTCAGCTCGTTCGAGATGAGCCTGGCCTCTTTTTGACCAAAATACGCGAGCGAGTGTACGATGGGACCAAGGTATTGATGAGTCTGCAAGCAGTACATCAAAACCTGGTTCACCAGCTGTCCATTACTTTGAAGAAAGCCGAAACCTCCAACATCAGGAAATGCTTAGTCACGAAGTATCGCTGGGTTGAGAGGATGAAGTCTGTCCCAGCTGAATTCCTAGTTTTTACCGGTAAGTTTCACAAAAAGAAATCACATTGTCTTATTAATCAAAACTGATGGTGTTGAATGCTTTGCCTGGTGCAGATGAAAGTGTGGTGTGTGATCGTGAAGTGCTTCGTACTTCTGTCCGATCCTTGCGAGGCACTTTGGCTCAGAGGATGATTGTACGCCAAAACCCAGAACGCTTCAGCATCCTGCCTGCAATCGGAATGAACGGGGTGCTGGCAGTAACTGTGCAACAAGACACTTTCACTCGCAAGAAGTATGAACACTTCTTGAAGTATGATCTGGTAAGATCTGTTTTGACAATGAGCATGGTGTGAATAACCTGAAGCTGACCTCTCTCAACAGCTTCCTCGCATGAACAGGTACCCAGCAGTGAACTCTATCCTTGTTTGTGACAACGCGCGCATCCATCAAGGGCCACGAGTGGAGCGTCTGTGTGAGGATGCTGGTGTCATGTTGATTTATCTCCCACCCTACTTCCCTGAACTCAATCCAATCGAGTTATGTTTTGCGGCTATGAAATCAAACTTGCGAAACACACAAATTCTCTCTTATGCATCTGATCCCAAATGGGAAGTCTGATCGACCTTCAATCGGGTGGTGACTCCTCATTTGTTGTACAACTATTATAAGCACTGTGGCTAAGATGTTCCATCTATGGATTCTCTATAAATTCCAGATTTTGAAGCGATGCAATTCTCTTTTGATTGCAACCGACTGTCTTCCTTTCTTTTCATTTCTTACCCAAAAACTTTGATATACTTGCTTGATTAGGTCTCTTTGCTCGTCTCATTATATCTCTTTTGTTAGACTGGGTCTGCTGTCCTGTGTCTGCACATTTTTTCTTACCTGGAGTCTGTGTCTCCATTCTACTGTTCTTGCTACGGTGTCTGCAATGTCATGACTGATAACTGGTGAACTAATGTGAGATAATGTGAGACAAGTCAATTATGCCATGTGTTACCAAAGCAGCACCAAGTCAACACAGCTTCCCTCTTGAGAGGGATGATCTATCCAAGCAAGACTTGCCCTCCAAGTCGGATTGCTCTTGAAGCAACATTGGCACCAATATTGATCCAAGAAGGATTCACCTTGGTGAGCAATACCTAAGGTGTTGAGGCAAGATAGGCCACTGGCGCAACTGTTTGGGCTGGTTAATGATAGGCGCAATTTGGTACGCCATTGCTATCATTTGAAACTATTTCAATTTACTTTGGAGTTTGTCGATCAAGTAGTTATTGTACTGATCATAATAATAAACAAGCCAGACTAGATAAGATCATATAGTAGACAACATTCAGCGGCATACAACCCAATCAAGTAGTTATTGTGCAGGCAGATAATAGGAAAACAAGCCAGACACTATAATACTTGACTTTAGACAACATTCAGCAGCATACAAGAAGACATGAGAGATATCGATATAAATAGGAAAAACAGTTGGGTGTTTCTTTGGAATAATCCAAACCAGTGGTAGTAACGTCAAGAGTGAAACATTCCAGTAGACTAGTAGTGCCACCAATTGAGTAGTAGTAACGTGTATCAATTAATAAGCAAGTCGTATAATATATTTAGTATATTGGAGACCTATTTCAGACACATACAGCAACAAGACAAACAACCAGGAAAACTACTTTTTTCAGATCCGTGCAACATAAAGATCTTCACAAGCAATTAGCAGCCAGGTGATGATTGTACTTAGTGGCATTGTCAAACAACATTGTCACCACCCCGAGGCTGAGCCCAAGATCTTTGACTTCCAAGCGAAGGAGGCCAGTCGATTTGAAGGTCTTGTGCAAATGGAAACCATTTGCCAAGAGTATTTCAAGGGTACACTCCTTATCGCGAACACCCAAGAAGTCAAGATACCCCTTGATGTGAGATTTGTTTGGGGGAGAGGACATCACAGAATCGGATCTTCCGCTGATGGTGGGAGTCATTTGATTCCTTCCAGCAAGAAGCTGTGCTATTAACTGTATGTTGGAATTGGTCACTGTTGAAGTGGAAGTACCAGCCACGGAAGAATTGTCAAGGGCCGCTCGTTTTGCAGGCGAGAGCATGATATATTTAAGGGAACTTGGTGGGGACTCCAAGCTGACCCCATCTTTTTGTTTGATCTGAAAGTTGGATTGAGTTCATTTAAAATACAGTCAGCTGAAGCCTAATTGTAGGATGAAGAAGAAATAAAAACTCACCAAGGCTTTAGCCCATGTAGAGCAAGCTTCCTCCGTGAGCAAAATGTAGCGGTGTGGGTTAGAGGGGTCAATGAATATCGGGGTGAGGCGGTCGTACATCGTGTTAACCAAGTGCTTCTTAAAAAGCTTGTGCATGTGGACGTTGACATTGTCCCAGTCTTCAGGATCAAGTTCATCCAACTCGCCACCGTCTGAGTCGGCGTCGGTGGACTTGCGCTTTGATGTGGCGACTTGGGCAGCCTCATCGCGCAACGCTTGTGCTGCAAGGAGATCCTCCATCTCGGCCCGTTGAGCAACTTTGGAGGGGTTGGTCATGTGAATAGCTAACACAACCTCGGATCGATCCAAGTCACAAGCTGTCTCAAGCCATTTGTGGTATAGACTAGGACATCCAATTTCAACCCGGTCCTTCTTGGCCCATTTGGGGCAACGAGGAATGCTTCCATACCAAAAGATGCCTTGCGGTCAATTTGTCAGACCCTTCAAAATTATTGGGCCGGTATTAGGGAATTGCTTGTTGCAAGCACTGGCAACCATTTTTTGGAACGCTTCAAAAGAGGTCTCGCCAATAACCACGGTGACTGGAAACTCATGGCTGGAGTTGACTGCTCCCCACGATTTTTTCTTCTGCTGAGTTTTCTTGGCAATGAAAAGTTTGAAGCCGATCAAGACTGTGATCTCTTTTCCCTGTTGTTTGAGGTAATGAAACAAAAAAAAATTCGTCAACCAAGTGGTCAAAATTTCATTTGTCTACCAAAAGGCAGGACTCACGTCATGCTCGGCCTCTGGGGTCATTTCACCATTGGAAACGGTTACACTGACAGGAAATTTGTTGCTAGCGCGTCTTCCCTGTTTTTTGAGGGAATTAAACAGAATACTAATCAATGCTATGATCCAGATATCCATCAGCCTACCAGAAGGCAGGACTCACATGAAGCTTGGCCTCATCAGGGGTCTTTTCTCCATCCGAAACGGTTATGCTGACGGGAAAGTTTTGGCCAGCTTGTCCTAAGGTGGTGGTGGTGGAAACAATGTGGTTGGCATTTTGATTGTATAGATCAGGAAATAAACTATCCATTCTTGGCAAGATTGATTCAGGGCTAAACTGAAGCGCATCACTAATAGGATGTCCCTGGAGAAATAAGGCAGGTGGCTGCTCAGAATTTTGGAAGGAAATGGGGCAGATGTAATGATACTCAGCCATGATTGTCTATCAAAATAATACCGGGAGCAGGATCCAAGGATCCAAGAACAAGCTATTAAAATGATAGGGAGAGGAACAGGGAGGAACTGGGCACGTTCAGATTGACCCTTGATATGGCAATGCGGTATACTGCTCAACCAATGCTGGCCTTTGGCAAATTGGCTGGGCAATGGGTCTGGAACTATTGGCCATTGGCTCTTATGTTTGTGTTTGGTTATTGTTGAGCTAGCACAACAACACCATATGGTTGCAAGATTGTTGTTGTATGAGCATGAAACAGGGGAAAACCAGACAGATTTGTATTAAGCCTCAGTACCGCAATGAGATATGCCGATCATTGATTGGGAAGCGGGTCTGTAGTGTGTCTGTCTACAATTTGGTCATCTGCTTGTGCTTGCATATTGTTGAGCTGGCAAGACAACATGGTTGCGACAGAGTTTCTGCACCATTTTTGCTTCAGTGTGCAGAAGCCTGCAGAAGGCAGAGTCAGTCATTTTAGAGCTATAAAACAAACTTAGAGTTATAAGGAAAAAATAAAGTTCTAACACATAATCGGTGCAAAAAAAAAAAAAAACCAAGCTTTTTGAGAAACACAATACATATCTACACATCATTCTGCCAACAGTGAGGAGAGACAACTGGAGTCTCAGTAGAAGACTCAGCAACCCCTCCATGGTCTTCCAGCTGATTTGGATAGATATTCATAACAAGTTAAAATCCAGCAGACATGCAACTTGCAACTTCAAGGTCAATCAATTTTCTGCTTATCCCAGCTTGACCTTGAGCTTATGACCAGAATTAGCAAGAACTAGAGACATGGCAACTGCACCGCCCAATCTTCTTATGGTTCATGACAGACATATATGCCCACTCATTTTGAGTCTTGAAGTGGTTGTGGTGCAAGCCCTTTCCATTCTTTCCAACTGGCCTTTCTCAAGAAATGTTGCTCATGTGTTGCAACACAGTGAATTAAAACCCTCATCCTGTTGAATTTTCTTTGCAAATTTTTACCTCACTTCATATCAATAGGGAAAAAAAAAAAAAAACAACAACACACACATCTATATATGTAACATCATCATTAGGGTGTGTCATGGTGATCAGCATTTGCATACAGAAGACCTAATATTGTGGATGGTTTTATCACAACTAGATAGAGGGCAAGGTAGCTTCATGAGAAATTTTTCACATCCTGTTCAACAAGATCAAGTATTATTATGATGTGGTGGTAATGGTATTGTGTTCAGAGGGGGAGTATTATGTAGTACAACTCAACACAGTTGGGTTCAACTGGGTAGATGTCTGTTTTTCAAAACAAAGACAACATATGTTTGGATAGAAGAAATAGGCAGTTGGGTGGAAACAGGGATGATGGATGAAGAGAAGCTTTCTCAACAGTGGACATTTACATCAAAGCTTATTCCCACTGATGAGCCTATGTGTAGCCCCAATTTATGGATGACAACCGAGCCATGCAGAAAAGCTTGCCAGTTAAGATGACCAAATATTCCAAGCTACATAATGTTGGATTGGGCCACCCAATGAACCAATACTATAGTCATATTAATTCAAACTTGGTGGTGGCCAAATGCCCAGAGATCTGAGTTTACATAAATCATTCAAGCAATTCACTCGGTGGCAACACCTTCAGTTTGTATTGGGTAACTCGGATGCTGTCATCCAACCCAGCTTTGCCATAGCCTTCGACTCAGCAAAATCCCATTTTTACGTCCGCCAATATTTGGAACCCCCCTCAGACAGTTACACAGAGGTGGGTTTGGGGCACTGTATTCATATAATAATAGTGGGACTCAAAGTAGAGGCAAGTCAACTTGCCTGCCACTTGGCAAGTTGCTCTGCAATGCTCCCATGGAGTGATGAGTGAAAAAAAATTATAAAGGTTGAAAGAGGGGTGTACCACAGTTTGACTTGCCTGCATGCAGGCAAGTCGGCTTGTCAGAAAAAACGTGCAAGGTGACTTGCCAACTGGCAGGCAAGTCGACTTGCCCCAACTTTGAAATCCCCTAATTTCGTGAAGACCGACTTGCCTAAAATCAGGCAAGACCCCCCGCCAAATTTGACTTGCCTTGTTGACTTGCGCGCGCGGGGTTTCAACTTTGAAACCCCCTAATAATAAGAAGAAAAAAAAACGGCAACCATAGTTACCG
This sequence comes from Puccinia coronata f. sp. avenae, assembly GCA_002873125.1. Classification (NCBI taxonomy): domain Eukaryota; kingdom Fungi; phylum Basidiomycota; class Pucciniomycetes; order Pucciniales; family Pucciniaceae; genus Puccinia; species Puccinia coronata. Next base: position 183,272 of record PGCI01000091.1, on the reverse strand, counting down.
GGCCAGGGATGAAAAAATCAAGGAAGAGAGAAGGGGTACACATGAATCTGGACCGGCAACTGATCAACAATCTGACGAGTTTTTTTTTTTCTTCTTTAATAAGCACATCGTCTTTTGAGAACGTGACCTGTATTGTGACTGGAGCCCCTGGCATAAAAAAAAAAAAAACCCTCGCCGGCCGACAACGTGGCTCTGGAAGGGATCATGCAAGATGATACAATGAACACGGGACTCTCAACGTTACATCCCAAACCATCACACATAAACCGTCTCGCAGAGGGTTGCTATTTTCCCAACACCCGGCCACCGATCGGATGGCGTGAGTTTGAGAGACGCAGAGGTAGAGGCAACAGGACGGGCACAGAATCACGGGCGGGTTCGTTTGCGAGTCTTGCTGGACGCCGGGCTATGGATGGCGGGGTCAGAAAAGCGCAGAAGAAAGAAGAGGAGTCAAACACAACGGGAGAGATGGATTTAAGAGAAGAGTAAGAAAGAGAGACCAACAAGTGCTCCAACTCGTCGATGTCCATCTGATGGTCACTCGAAAGCAACGGGTCCAGCACGTCCTTATCTTTGCCCTTCCTGCCCGACCCGCCGCTGCTGTTCTTGTACGCCGCCGACATCGACGAGGAGGAGGATGAGGAGGAGCCGAGTAAGGAGGAATAGACCGCATGCGAGAGACTCTCGACCGCGGCTGACTGGGCGGCTTGTTGCTCGAGCTTGACTTGGCTTTTTTTTGGGGGGGGGAATAGTTTGCAGAGAGTGTGGGGAAAGGAAAGATCAGTTTGACCGACATAAACATGGACGGTGGTGGTGGTGTGAAAAAAAAGCATATACTCTTTATGACGAATGCGCTCGATCTGCTCGTCCAATTGAGCCAAGACGCAGCCGGTGGAGTCGCGCCACGCGGCGAGTTTAGCATGCAGTTCGAGCAGGGTATTATGAGGACTACTGGAGGGCGGGGCCGTGGTAGCGGGCGGCACGTCGTTCGCATCCATGGCCACGTCGGGGTCGTGGTCGTTTGTGCGTGCACCACCATCGGCAGGGCCGGGTGACTCCGCCACCACCCCCACCACAGGCTGCTTGTTGAATCGAACGTCCCGCCCAACGCTCGTCTCTACCTCCACCCGCGAGTACTTCTGGTCCAGCCGCCCGCCCAGCAACCCGCTGTATATCCCGTCTATTATCAGCTCCTCCACCGCCTGCGCTCCGTCGATCTCTAACTCCTCTAACAGCTCACTGTATGGAATTATCTGCATACACACACACACACAAAGTTCACAGCAAATACGTCAGAAGAAATACATTTTAGCGTGTTTTCTCTTCGCGTGTTTTTAATGCAGAATCGTGTGCATGTCCCGGGGGCATTTGTTAAGGAACAGTGCTTACCCTGGATCGTGAGGCTCGGGTGATGATGGACAGCAGCTTGAGCTTGGAGATCTGTTGTTCGTTCAGTTCGGGCAAATGGGCTTGCCTCTCTATGCGTGACCACGAACGACCAATCAATGGGAGCATGTAGAGAGTCAATGAGAAGAAAGTGAGCGCTCTATAAACAGCATGCATGTTTTTTTTTTTTTTTTTTTTTGAAGGAGTTCGTGTCATATAGGTTGGTAGCCAAACGTACCACGGTAGTCCTTCCACGTTCCATAGGCGAAGATTTCGAGCAGCTCATAGTAAGAAGCGTCGGTAGGATGAGTAGCCAACTTCATTTTTTTTTAAAAAAAAGTGTTGCACGAGCGAGTGAGTTCCACGGGTTCTTTCTTTTTTTTCTAGGACTGGAGAGAAGACGCGAGATGGACCGACCTCCTGGATAGGTTTAGCCTGCAAGATTTCGCCAAAGACGTAGATGCCGGAGGAAGCGAGGAGGTCGCGGATGAGTTTCTGGAGGGCGACGCCTTTGGAGGAGGCGATGAGGGCGAGATAGTATTCGAGCTTGGGGTTGATCTTAGCTGTTTGGCTGGATCGGGTGCTGCTGCTGCTCGGCTGGTGGGCTGCTGCTGGCACGGGCAGCGCGCTCTGAGAAGTGCATGGCTGCTCGTTCAGGTCCAGTTTGATGTGGTCCAGGTCGTCTGAGAAAAATAAAAAAAACAGAAAGTGTAAGTCTTGTTTCGCCCAGGGATGAAAATCTTCTCATTGCTAAGTCAGTCAGCACTGCTTCAGCGCAACTCACGTACATCTCCCATCTCCTATTATTCTCCTTCGATGGTTCGTCGAATGGGAATGGGTTGTTGGCGAGCTGGACTAGTACAAGAACTGTGTGTTAAATTGGGAGTGCTTGCGGAAGTGGTTCTTGGTTCGACACTTCGCAACTCTGAACAGACAGACAACTCTCAACACAACAAAAACATCTCACAAACGCACAACAACATCTACATAACTTAACACAACCCCGACCGCACGAAGCCGCCCTACCGCAGGGAGGGACTTGCAAACAATGTCAGAAATTCTGCGGGAGCAGAAAGTCCCATTTGGCTGGGAGGGTTTCTCAATTTTTTAATACCATCCGTCCCTGAAACGGCCAGGTTCTGTCCCACCGCTATTCGTTTCTCCAGCATGATGTAATCTTCAATTCGGCCTACTCAGATTCAATCCATGACCTACGGTTGATTTTCAAAAAATTAAAAGAAATCATCATTTCAAAAATTTGGCAAAAGCCAAGATCTGCCAGAGGGATTCACAAGATTGCCACCTTTGCGGATCCCATGGAGATACTGATTCAAGGTTGTACCAGAACCCCGGAAACAACCCCCTACATATGGGGGTGGGTAATGAAAATGTATGGAAACAACCCCCTATGGAGGTGGGTAATGAAAATGTATTTTTTTTTTTATCTTTTTGCCCTACTTTCCGTGAAAAAACCCCTTAATTGGTTTTAGGACTGAGAAATTTGGCCCCCCCGTCCCCAAATACCACGGATTTCCCCTATCCCAAAGGATCCCTAGGGGGAAATGATACTCATGAAACGTGTATGAATGAGCTTGAAAAATGGATGAATTTTCCCAAAAACCTGGATTTTACATTACCCAGCTCTATAGGGGGTTTCCAGGGTCCTGCGTGCATAGTGTGAACAGACAGACAAAGTTCTGAGTCAAATCAAGATGACAAGTTGTTTTCCTGATGGACTTGTTTTCTTCATGCCCTATTGTGGCTCTACAGCCTACACTATGAGGTTTGTAAAACTTCCAAGGCAGCCAAAATTTGTGCAAGGTCAAATGTTACAATCCTGTTGGTTCAGATTTTGGAGAGTGGTCCCAATGTTCTCTTAAAATTGGCTTGAATGTTTTTTAGCCTGAAAATCCTTTCTGCTCCAGCCAGAATACCAGGCATTAGGCATAAGCCTCTCCTACGGTGAGCTCTCTGCGCGGGGTCCCCCGGACCCTCCGTTCCAGTGACTTTGTTAAGCTAGCAACAACATGCACTCATCAAACACTCCTCACCTCCAGGGAAAAACAGAAAGACACACAGATTGCTCCACAGATGACAGCGGAAGAAGGCATCCCTTCTTTCAAACTCAGATGATCCAACTTGAGTACAATTCTGAACAAGGACTCTCACCCACACCCCAACTTACACAAACATGGACGGTTCACATTGGACATTTTTATCGAATCTGTAACCACACGTCAGCAAGCATCCCACACCAATTTGGCAGGAGTGTGTGGTTAAACACTTGCTGATGGGTTATTGATTTAGGCCCAACGTGAACCTTCCTATTACATATGTATCATCTATGGGCATATCATCAATCATTGTTCCTCTGTGCAAATTGATTACCAGAAAGATCTGATACATCTCTGTTGATGAAAAAAAGTGGGCAGAGTTGTTCCTTGCTGACTAAATATAAGGAAAGAAATTCCCCTGGGTGCTTGCAGAAAGTCAACTTTGATCCCTCCAATACAGGAATCAAAGTGATGAAGTGGCCAAAAATCAATGGTTGTCAAGTCCCCCCTCCCAAGGCTGGTGAGAAGGGGATTTCAGGGGCACTTTGTGGGCTGAGTGGTAGAGAGGGCCTGGATGTTTCTCTTTGAACAGCAAGCCATACTTTCTTTTGATTGGATTCACCAGAGCCAGAGATTGGGTTGGCCAAGAACTCTCCTTTATCCATCCACCCTAGTTGGGGAAATTACAGTGACCTCTTCTTGATTGATCCATTCACTCACTCATGGTGAAAATGCAGCTAACCATGAGGGCCATGTAAATTAGTTTACAATCAGGATTGACTCACTGAATGAATCCCCCCCTTTTTTGTGGCCAAGTGGTGAAACACCTGGATTGATCCCACAAAAGAATAGAATCCAAAATTTTCTAATCAACTTGATTGCCCTTTGAAAGGCTAAGAAGAGGAGAGCTTTTCAGGTAATGTCTTGTGATGCATAAGAAAGCAAAATTGACTGAGAAACTTCTACTTTTGAATATTGTGGGTGCAAGCTGTTTATTTATATATTTTTGTGGGTTTTTACCAGAAAGAGATCTGTTTGATGGGTCTTGCCCATCTCAGAAGGGAAAAAAAAGCGGTCATCCAGATGAAACCATTCACCAATCAATATAAATACATGCTCCATTCTTCATTTGAATCACAAGATGGAAGCTGGATTGTGTTGATACATACACATGTCTTTTCTGGATGTAACCCAGTAGTTCTTCACCAAGACAAGATGATGAGTTCCCATTTTGAGATTTCATTTTTGTTAAGCCTTCCTAACAAAATCCTGCTGCTCAGATCCAGAAGAAAACAAGCCCATGCGACATATAGTATGTAGCACCAGAATGACCTCACTAGAACATCAATGAATTCCTAATTTACCATAGAAAGTTTGAAAGTAAACCCCAAGACAAGGTGAAATCAGCGCATTTAGCAATATCAAAACCTAGGGATAAAAATGAATTCCAAATCAACAATCTAGAAGAAATCAACTTTCCATCTTTCTAAAAAAAAAAAACACACACACAAATGAATATGCACCCGAGTTGTCAATCTCTTTGAATGACCTTTGCGGATTGGTTCTTCAAGGAGGTGATCAAGATCCAGCTTGTGTTCAGAGAGCGGAGAACAGAGGCCAGACCCCCGGGGGTGGTATCCGGTCTGTATGACAGGCTTCCCCGGTGTTCGGGGACAAGGACTTGGGCGAATATGTACCCGACGGGGGATCGGCCCCGGCAGAAGAGATGCAACGACGATGTGTTACCACGATTGGGCGACGGAAGCACGGCGGAGAACGAGGAGCGAGGCTACGCACTCGGGAAGCCGGCGAGGACGACGAGGAGGAGGGAAGCGGGGGCCGACGGCGGTACACGACGAGCCTCGGGGGGAGCGCGACGGCCCCGCCGATCCGGCTGGCGATCGGTGGCGGCGGCCCGGCGGGGTTCTTCGCCGCCAGCCGCCTCTTCAGTCTCGACCAGCAGAAACTTCCCGGCCTCACGCTTCCAAGACCCCTCACTATCCATCTCTTCGAGGCCCTCCCCACGCCCTACGGCCTTAGCAGATACGGCGTCGCCCCCGACCATCCTGAAGTCAAGGTATGTCTCTTTCTTCCCTTTCCCTCCCTCCTTCTTGACCTTCCTCGCGACCGCAGCAAAAATAATAATAATAATAATCATTGTAATCCTGCTTTTTTTTTTTTATGTTCGACATGGGGGCCCCCGGTACAGAACTGCGAGACCAAGTTCGCACAAGTGGCCGAGCACCCTAACTTTCAATACTTTGGGAACACCACGGTGCTCGGCGACGGCCAGGATGAGCCCTCGTGGGGGAGGGCATCGGTGCGACTACGCACGTTGCGGGAGGAGTACGATGCGGTGCTTCTGGCGTACGGGGCGAGCCGGGACCGCAGCTTGGGAGGGATTCCGGGGGAAGACACGTTGGAGAACATCCTGCCGGCGCGTGCTGCGGTGGAGTGGTACAACGGGTACCCGGGCACATGGGCGGCGGAGACGGGGCCTCGGTTTGTGGATCTCAGCACGGTGGAGCGGGTGACGATCGTGGGGATGGGGAACGTGGCGCTGGACATGGCACGGATCCTGCTGACGGACGTGGACGTGCTCGCCCGGACGGACATGAGCGAGCGGGCGCTCGCCGAGCTCGCTCGTAGCAGGGTCCGCCACGTCGACATCGTCGGCCGCCGCGGCCCGCTCCAGGCCGCCTTCACTACCCGCGAGCTCCGCGAGCTGGTCTCCCTCAAACACGTCGACATGCGCTTCCCAACGGATCTGCTGGCGGACGCTGCCACCCGGCTGGCCGAGCCCGGGGCGCTGGCAAGGATGGCCAATGGCCGTCTGCGCAAGCGACTCTTGGAAGTCATGCTCAAGGCCGCCGAGCGTCCATCGCTCCCTCTTGGAAGCCGCACATGCACCCTGAGCTTCCTACGCACGCCCGTGGCCTTCCATGGTCGCACTCCTCCCGCCGCCGACACGCCCACGCGAGTGAGCGAGGTGGAATGGCGCCTCAACAGTCTCGACTACCCTTCTGACCCTCTCGAGCCGGTCGACTACTCTGCTGCTAAAGCCCTGCCCATCCAGCCTCCACTGCACCACTCCACATCCACGGACCTTGTCCTCAAGAGTCTCGGCTACCAGCCCATCCTGATCCCCCCGCTCACATACGACAGCCAGCGGAGCCGTGCGCGCAACACAGAGGGCCGCGTGATTGGGCCGGACTCTGAAGTGGTAAGTACTTCCTCCACATACGCCATATTTTCCCGGGAGGAAGCGATGAACGGGGGGTTTTTGTTTTGTCTTGTTTTGTAGGTTCCTGGACTGTATGTCACGGGCTGGCTCTCGCGTGGTCCGAGGGGCGTGATCGGGGACACGATGAGCGAAGCGCACGCGACGGCGGAGGTGATTTTGTCCGACCTGTGTGCGAGCCCGCCCCGCTCCTCACTCCGCCAGCATCACCACCACCCGCCGTCGCTGGTAGGTGGCCAGTTCCGGTTCGACTGGCCCATGTGGGCCGAGCTCGACCGCCTCGAAATCGCCCGCGGTCGCGCCGCCTCTAAGCCCCGGGTCAAAACCTCCTCTATCCTTGAAATGCTGCAGAGCGCGCGCCTCCTCTGATCCTCTCTCTCTCTTTCATTTTTTGGTATGGTTGTATATACCCTGGGAGTGTGTTCCCCACATTTGGTCTCTTTTTTGTTGGGTGCAATATGAATAGTAGATACTTTATAAATGAGTTTCTGCCTGCTTTTCTTGGGCAGTGCTTGCCACTGCTTGGTGTATGGCAGGGCTGTGTTGTTGGTGTGAGTGTCACAGCCCGTTCACACTCCCACTGTCTGTTTGAGTGACATGGATCAGAGTCAGACCTGCGCCAACCACAGTACATAAATATTTAAATAAATACCACCACCCACCAACATCCATACGAAAAAGATGTCACGTGAGTCATCCTCCGCAATCACCGTAGACTCATTAGCCAGGGAAACTGAACGCTTCTGCGAGGTGCATACATGGATGCAGTCTCATCCGAGGAACCGCAGCCGAGCCAGGAAACGCTTGCGTCGATCCCGGGCTCAGATCACAAGCCGGCGGACAGCAGCGTGAACGTGGACTCGGCCGACGCCGCCCCGGACCACCACCAGCACGACAAGAAGCCCGACGACCCACCCGCCTCTGGCCGCCCCAGCCCCGAGCCCCAGGAACCCAAGACCGACTTCATCAGTACGATCCCCCCCTTCCTCTCTCTCTCTCTCTCTCTCTCTCTCTCTCTCTCTCTCTACTGCACTCCTCGCTCACTGGGTCCCTCTCCGTGCTGCAGTCACTTTGAAGAAGGACACTACCAAAGGTGCGTGCTGGGCCAGCGCCTCTTGACTCGATATGCTAACACCCAAAGCCTCCCATCGAAGCATACACTGATCTTTTCTCCATTTTTTTGTTTGTGAAAAAAAAAAGAACAATATGAGGTCTACAAGCAACAACTGCTCGACCAAGGTACATACGTCTCCTCCCTCCTTCCATTTGTTAACTCACCCACACACTCATATATCCTGAAATCGTTATGATTGGAACATGTATCCAGGCGCCGAGATCAAGCACGAGTACTTCTCGATCATCCTGAAAGGGTTTGCGGTGGGCCTGAAGCCGTCCAAGCTGCAATCCTTCCAGCAAGACCCGCTGGTCCAAGAGATTGGTCCGTAGCCCTTCCGTCTGATATATATTTTGGGGCGCTCGTCAGGACTGCTTGTCTGATGCATGTCTGTTTTTCTTTCTTTCTTTTTGATGTCCTGCTGTAGAGAAGGACCAGAAGGTGCACATCTGACCACCTCTCTCCGATCATCATCTGTCCCGCTCCGATCATCGCCACCGCCGTCATCAAACTCATACACCATACGCACACACACACACACACACGACAAAACAAACGTTTCTGTGCTCCGGTTTCATTGATCTTTTGCCCATCATGTAATTTTTTTTGATCACGCCTTCTGCTGAATGAGTGTACATATACATATATTTTCACATCCTGCCCGATTTATGAGCTCTCTTGTAAAGGTACTTAACGTTGTGGGACTGTTTATTCGAAGAAGAAGATGCTTTGTTTTTTTCTGCATATACAAGAAATGAAGATGATGAACATAACTCTTCTATTTTTGTTGTGTCACTCAATGACAAGGACTTCCCTTTGATTCTGTTGAGTGCTACAGAGTCAGATCTAGAGTCACACATTTGAAAGTGGATGACTTCCCGTTGCCATTTAAAGGGCTGTAAATGGAATTTCAAATTCTAAATTAAAAAAGTTTTCACAAAACAAAGTTATGCACCTAAAACTCTTGGTTTTCATTATTCCAAACCAATTGGTATCTTGGGTCAAAATCTGGTTCTAAGCCTTCTAAATTAAGAATTTAGATCCTTCTAAACCCCCACGGGAAGTCATCCACTGTGTCTTTTTTGAAAGAATACAGGGAGCTATAATTTTAGCTTTTGAGAAGCCCTAGATCTGACTGGAGGCACAGAGTAGAAGGGATGTTCTCCACTTATGCATGCAGTAAATACAGGAGCCCAACTTAAGTGTGGTGAGAAACTTTCATAGAAAAATTCATAAAGAAAGTACATACAATAGCAGCTAGGGGAATAGAATTATATTAATACATGTGGGAGAGCTTTTGACTTATCTCCAAGAGATCAGACTAACTACTAAGTAAATTAGCTCTTTTGAGTGAAGGATTGTGATGTTTGAATACTGTCTAGAAAGAGCTCATAGAATGATTGAGAGTTCCATCTGAGAGATGAAAATGTGAGTGATTTATTTATGTCAGCTTGCCACTATGTAGAGACAACCTGACACAGTAACAATAGACACGTAAAAACATAAAAAATACAAAAATGTTGTTTCATAAACAAAAACTACATAAAGAATAACATAGGGTTGACCAGCCATAAGATAACTAGAAAATAACCCCTTACAACCCTTTATCTACATGAAAGAAGTATCTTATGCAAAAAAATAGAAAGAAAAAAAAAGAATGTGTCACACAGAAGATTACTAAGCATATCACATGTGTGACAGGCATTCTAGGTGAAGTGAAAAGATAAACAAAACCTAGTAGATCCCCACTCAAGCCTGGGAAAAGCTAGTATAAACAGATCTTGATCAAGAGATCCTCTATCCCCGTAGATCTAGTCCAGTAAGATCCACAAGGCCTTAGAGCATCCGCATTGGTCGCAAATTTTGACTGGATTAAGGGACTTAGCCCTTTGCCGCAACCGCACCAGGCCGGACTAGGTGTAGGTTAAACTAGCCTGGAGCTAGGTTTGGCGCTAGTGGGGGCTAGATTTAGCCCCCACTAGCCCTGGGGCTAAGCCAACATCATGCACTTATCAAGGTTGCGCATGTCGCCTGCCATAAAAAAGTATGCATGTAGAACTCACATGTGTATTAGTCATCAAATCTAAACACATACCATACATTTACACCCGTTTTTAACTCACACCAATGGGGTTGCGCACCTGGACTAAGGCTAGTCTGGTGTTAACTCAATGGACTAAGGTAGCCTAAACCTCCACAACCAATGTGGATGCTCTTACAGATCATGCACATCCAAGGAGCTTCTCTAAAAATTCACCAGGCTCTCTAACTTTGTCTCTAGAGACCTGAAAAGAATATATAAACACTCCTTACCTTCCCTTTGCCTCTGCATCTTCCTACCTGAACCAGCAGTACTCAGTTTTGTCCACCAGTTATCCAACCAGTGTCCAATCTTGCAGTTCCTCCAGTAACTTGTTGCCATCCTCAAACAGCCATCCCAGCTTTTGTCCAAATCACCTCCTCACCATCAGCTGTCTTGTTTTTTCCCTGGAAGAATTATCACAGGATATTTAAAGTGAGTAAAATCTCTGTGGCCCTTTTTCCTCCATCCACTTTTTATCCTCTGGGCATATTGAACAAACCTGTTAGCTCAGGCCCCAGTAAATCAGCATACACCTGTTTCTCCAGGCCCTGATCAAGAGGTCTCCATAAATACCCCTACTGAGCAGGCCCCTCAGGAATTTCCAAATTCCTACCTTTTCTGTGTCTATTTCATCCCCATATTTTGTTATATATAAAATATAATCCCCCTCCACCTTTGTTCACGTCCTAAAACATTTATAAGGGTTCTTTATCATCATACTTGGTTATTCTTGTTAGGATTTCAGCTCAAGAAATGAAGGCTAGGAGAAGGGGGATGCTCTGAGGGAATGAGAGCAGGACAAAGGAGCAGCCAAGGGTGGCTCTAGATGAGTAATGCTTGGACTTGATGCTTGTATTTCATTGGAGCAGTAAAGCTTATATAGGAGCAGGTGACATGGAAAATGGGTGACAGGACATGGACAAGTGACAGGACTGGATTGGACGGGGTGACAGGACATTGGGCAGGACAGGTGACAGGACAGGACTGGGTGACTGGACATGAAAGGACATTGGACGGGACAGGTCACAAGACAGGGGCAGGAAAGGTTGATGGGAAAGGATGTCAGGATGACAGAGGAAGGTGGAAGGAAGTATCTGAGTGGATCATCAGGAATCCTTACAATTCTTGCAGACTGAGTAGCTAGAAGATTGTGTCTTGGCATCTCAGAAATTGACATTTTAGGTGTGAGAGAAAGGACAGAAATAAAAATGCAACAAGAATATAGCCAGAAAGGGAAGCAAAGCCTCCTTTAAAACACAGCTTATTATCAATGAATTTGAAGTAGTAATTATTAGATTTGATTCTCTCAATGATAAGCTCTTTGGTCTGATCTTTGATTTGGTTGAGCTGGGTAGTCTGGCAATAACAAGCCATCTCAGGATTGGAGAAAAGGTGCTGATTTTGAGAAATGAGAACATGATAAAACTTATAAATCATTAATATTTCTTCCCCCAATCCATGGATATCATTGTCTTTATCCTCATACCCATCTTCTGTTTTATTTTGGATGTACCAATATATGTTATGCAATTCCTCTTGGAGTTGGAAGCTTGATGACATTAACCGCATCTTTTCTTCCAATTTGTCTCCTTTTTTAAATTCCATAACCTCTAAGCCATAGTTTTCTTTCACAAAATCTAAAATGAAAAAGCTTGCTATCCTGTACTGCTCTGATTCCAAATAAACATGATCATTTTGGAACTCTTCAATTTGTTCTTGAAGTAGTTTTTGAACTTGAGAGTAATATCCTTGTTTTCCTTTTGATGATGAATTTTCCAACCAATATAAATGAGCATCTTCCAATGCGTGGAATAGTTTATCATCATCAAACAGTGAATCTGACACATATCTATATAAATAATAGTCTGAATCATATTTGTGCTCTTTGAGATATAAATATGATAGGTATCTTTTGTTCCTGTCATCAAGAACTTTATTTTTTTTGCATTTCCAGAATTGAAAATCAGCCACCCTGGAGAAGAAGTGATGATTCATGAATTTCATGCAATCAATAACTGACCTTTAGAGAACCGCTTGTCCTGGTCAGAATGCCATTCATTGAGAACAGCTATGCCACGTTATGGACAATTTCTTCTCTTATCATGAACCCCTCTCCAGTGGGGTACATAAACCCTAGTAAATGCCACCATCTGAAGTGTGTTATTGATTTCCAAAAACTTACTCATAGCATTTCCTGTGATAATTTGGTGTCTGTGCATGTAGTCAATTGTCTGAAGGATATTGTGTTGGAGTCTTGCAGATAATGGATATTGCCCTGGAACACCATTGTAAGATCTTATAGTGGATGAAGTGAAACCAGGCAATATCCCATTCAAGTGATTCACATAGCTATCCCAAAACCTTTGATTTATTTCTCCCCCCATGTCAATACATATCTGTGGTGGTGGACATGGTGAAGCATCAATTTCAAAGAATGTCCAAAAATGCTACCACAGTCTTGAACGAAAATTACCGAAGTCATTAAGGATGCCTCATCTGGACATAGCCCTGTGATTTCAAAACAAGTATTCTTCCCTTTTGCACCCAATATCTTGTGCTCTATTCCCATGGAAAGAATTTTTTGAAAGTCTTCCATCTGTTTAATATCCTTTGATAGTTTACGGACTCCGTCTGTTTTTCGAGAAAATTCATCACATTCCTTTCTTATCCTGCGTAACCCTTCTTTGATACGGATGTAACCATGTTCCATTTCATTTTTATGATCTCAGAAATGAATTCCAAGCAACATTCCAGGTCGCCAATCGCGCGCAAAGAAAAAAATTGGTTCAGCCTGTTCCAAATCCCTTTCTCTCAGAAGACTTTTTTGACTCACCTAAACCAGTGAAAACGGTTGATGGGTGCTGATAAAACTGAGGGATAGTAGCCAAATATTGCTTGAGTGTTTCCTCAGATATCTGTTTGGCTTTCGATTTCACATCATCAAATTCTAGCGGGAAATATTGGCCGTTCGCTTTGATGGAGGAGTCTGACAAGCTGTCAGACCAGCAGATGATACTTCCTGCAAAATGATGGGGGAATCTTATTTCAGTATCATCGTTCTTGGTTCGGAAATGCACAAAATGCGGATGAATGGAATTAAATTACCATCTGCCAGTGGAATCGTGCAGCAACATTGCCCGAGGAAGCACAAAATGAATAGGCCTACAAGGCGGTATCTCCAGTAGGCCGGCATGCTCGGGAGGAGAGAGCGAAAAATGGCCAGGCTCGTTCGGTCACCAACTGCAACTTTATATGGGCACCGGACGAGTTCTATGCAAATAAAATAATCAGGAAGGAAGAAGGCTCACACTATCAAACCAGATCCCGGGGCTATTGGGGAACGCTTCTCCAACTGCAACATGATGCGTTTAGGCGGGGAGTTGAGACATCTACTGTCTGAAGTACACGTTCCACGCAGTCTTTGCCACTTCATTGAGACTTGAAGTTGAAGGGATACCCACGTCCCCATACACACGAGCTTTTGGATTATTTTGGGCCGGTGGTCCAATTAGGTCCAATCGGTGAGTGCATGTCCATCTCGCACCACATGAGTATGTAGCTGTATGCCGGACTGTGCTGTAGTTGCGAGGTCTCTTGGTCGGGGTGGATGTTTGATCGTTCTCCAACACGAACCAGAAGCACTCTCTATGTACCAGGATTAGGTATGGCATCTACATGTGTAGGAGCATTCGAATAGCGAGTTAGTCATGGACCATCAGTCCCCTCAGAACGGATCCTCGATTCTGTTTGACAAACAGTTCGGCATTATACTCCTTTCCGCTCCCCGTCAAGTTGAGTGAACAGAAGAAGCTAACCATTGAACACAAGTTACAACGGGACAATCAATTTGGTTGGAAAACTTATCATAATGGTCGGCTGTCCTGTTTTAGTGGCCATTGTTACATAGAAAAGGGGAAGGAGTAGGCTCTACAAATCCAGCGCTGTCCCCCGTGACAGCCGAGCATCTTGGAAGCTTCTTGAGTATGAAGAGAGAGATCTCTACTGGGAACTCGACTTTTCCTCAGGGTAAGTGGTCCTCCGCGCCTCATCTTCCGGCATGATAACCGCTTGGTTGAAGAATAGGGAGTGGATGGGCATCTTTTCGGAGATCCTTCCAAGCTTCCGCTTGCCGACCGATCGAGTAGCCGGATGGCCGTTCAGGATTCCGACGAGCTGGCTATGTAGGGACCACTCGTACGCAAATGGCTGCATATATCCACACCCAGCAGGCAGAGCATCCGGGCCACCGACACTCCATCTGCTTTACATGGTATTCTCATTGACCGGAGGGGTTTTGTGGCATTGGTTATACCGAAGCGAAACGCTGGAGAACCAGATCGGGAATCTGCTTGCGGGTTTGCGCGCAGGATGTTTGAGCCGTTACCATGAGTAGCCTTCCCCTTTCCATACACATTTGACAATATACCTGCGGGAAGGGGTTAAGCTTGGCGTCTGTCGGTGTCAGGTGATAGACTATGTAGGATAGACTTTCATGGCAGACATATAATTTTATGTATGTACGCTTTCCTGAATCCTCCTGCCTCGGGGTCGTGATCAGTGATCACCATGACCGTCCTCTTTTACGCTTGCTTGTTCATACCAGCATTGCGGCCCAGTGCGGCCCCCATCGGCCCGCGTCACATGTGAAACTCCGTTCACATGCCGCTGTTTATGATCCACTCACCCTGCCCTGAAAACATAATATCACCACCACCCACATGGTTTGTACAGCTACATAACACCTGCTATTTATGTATTTATGTACCACAGCACTGTCACCTTGCCACCCAACACTTTTGTGCTCTTCTTGTTCCGTGAAGTCTCTACCAAACGCTGCTGCCGTCAACACTGCACACTTCTTGATTTTCGGTGAGGCGCTCTTATTCCAACCTTTTAAATTCCGACTGGCTATGTGTGTTGTATGTGGACAAGCCACAAAACTGACAACATGTTGACATTGTTTATGTAACTCTTTTATTTTTTTCTCGAATCTCGCCTCTCCCTTTAATAATGAACTTTCCATTGGATTCCCGTTGTATTTCAGCATGCCATACATACCATGTGTATGACACGTATATACAGGGGTCATTTTTTTTGAGTTCATGTCCAATAATCTATTAGTCAATTCCTTTACAATGAACGTACATACCGAAATGAAGAATGAAAAAAAAGAAGATGACTGCAGTGCTGGTGGCTGTTGTTAGTGTTACGGAGTCGCATATATTGTACAAATATGTACAAACCTATACATAATAGGTTTATGCTAGCCTTGACCATCTCGCAGAATCTCGCTCGATCTTGCTTGTGTGTGTGTGTGCAGAGTGTGTGTGGCTCCGGAATCTGGATATTCGGGAGAAGTCCAGAAGCTGTGTGTGTGTGTGTGTGTGTGTGTGTGTGTGTTGTGTTGTGTTGTGTTGTGTGGGTCAGGCTCCTCCAGAGGGCATTCACGATTGCCAGAGAGCGAGAAGTTATTAATTATTAAACGCTTCAGATCCAGAGTCCAGAGATCCCAGACGGAAAAACTCATCATCATGGGCTAACAGTTGTGGATGTATGTTGTATGTCAAGTATTATGGACACACTCCTGGTTGTCTGTCGTCATCCCGTATGTATGACTGCATACATCTTACAATCTCTTGGGTTCCAACCCACCGCACCATCTCTGTTCCAGCTTGGACCAGTCGTGTTCGCGGCCTGTCCTGAGCCTCCAACACTCCTCTCGAGTCTTTTTATGTAGAAGAGTGGAAAGTCAAGTGACCTGGACGGACAAATGGGCAAGAATGGGCATACACACTTTAAACATGTATCGTCGGCAATGTATGCGTTTCCATCATCATCTTGCAAATCTGGTAGCCTCTGGAATCTGGAGTCTGAAATACATTCTGTAAGGCTCTTCCTTCTTGAACGTGTCACCGGACGGCGAAAGGCGTTGACAAATGACTTGGTCATGTCACACATATACATAAACTGTCATAACCTCCAGTAACCTCCCCCCCCCCCCCCCCTCTTCGGCGTTTTCTTTTTTCCTCGGCTGCAGTTGCGTGCGTCAATAAAACATTTGCACGGGGAAAGTCGAAACACATGTCCTTTGACTTTCATTGAACAATGGAGTAAGAATTTCTTAGACCGACTGAGTTCCTTTCCTCATCGGCATCCTGCCTTTCTTCTTCTCTTTCTCTCTGTGCGTGTAAAGTGTTCACTTTTTAGCTATTAGGACATGAATGCGTCGTTTAGCGACATAACCGTTATATTGTATGGGTTTGATCGGGGTCTCGCGTGCATAAATATGTAACTGTTTGCTTGATCCACTCATCAGTTATGATAGCATCAGTTGTCAGCCACTCTGATGTACATACAAAAGAAGCTGTGATGGACTGCGTTGTGTAAATATGTACCATTAATTGACTGTTAGCCCGTTTTATGTATGAATGTGTCAGAGGATGTGACTCCCTCTGCTCCTCTCTGCCTCCCCTTCTTCAACTTCGCCCCTCTCCAATCCTTCTCCACATGTACCGCAATCAAGCTATACCGGGACGTCGGGTTGTCCAACAACTAGATGCTTAGCTGCATAGACTTTATAGTGCAAACAGCTTGTTCTCCTTGGACTTCAGTTTCTTGATTGGTGTATGAGGGATGTATACATACATAAGCTCTCAATCCAAGTGTCACCCACCCACTTTCTCCTCCCTGTCACTCTTGGTTTGGCTTTATAGCCTTTCGGTATCTAGCTTTCGGTGCGCAAGTCCAGACTTGAATAATTGATGGACTCGATGATCCAGTATGATTGCCTGTCTGTACCCAGATTGAAGTTTGAACTCAACTTGCCCACTTTATGTTTATGTATACGTGGTTACTGCCAACTGGAGCTCGACTGTTCAAGCCAGTTTGAAGCGCAGTGCCAGATGACAATGGGGAATGAATGACCGAAATGTACAACATATTAATTTAAATTGACATGGTTGAGATCGATCCGAAATTTTACAAGAGATGCAATTGATGAGGAGCATTAAAAGTATCAAGCGGGAGAGAGAGCCAAATGGTGTTGACCCGGTTTGAGTGTGTTGTGAGGGTGTGGTGATCATGGTGTGCAAGTGTGACTGGAGGTGAAGTCTTGACGAGGCCATGGAGCATCCATGTTTTAACTTGTAACAATGGATGGTGTGAATTGCTTTAAAAAGAAGCTGGGGGAAACGATCGGATTTCAATGAGAGCATCACGATTCAATCCCGGAGTAAATGAAGACAGTTTTACGTATGCATACACAAGGAATTATATGACTATGTGCAATCCTTTTTTTTTTCTTTTTCTCGTTTCAGTCCAGCGAATAGTTATGTAATATGCACTAAACCATCCCTCCTCTCTGTTCCTCTCGTCTCGCCTCCATGACACATGTCCATATTTATTAATGGTATCGATTTAGCACTGAAATTTAGATGGATTGATTTCATGGGTGCAAATCCATACATGCCGCATGCATGCAGCTGAACCCATTCAGCTGGGCTCTTTGGCGTGAGTGTGAGTATGAGAGTGTTCTTTTTTTTTCTTCTCTTGAGCTCTGTGCAGCTGCAACATGAAGTTTGTGTTGCATCTTGTTGAAAAGAGTGAATGACCGCGAAATCGTATCCATTGTGCAAATCCATACATACCACCGTAGTGTTGACTATGTATTTAGATACGAATCTATTAGCAGTATTATGTACATATTATGTACGTCTGTTGACCCAAGTTGATAGTACATGTACATACATATCTCCCTTTTCCTTCACTTGATCACTATCATCTTCAATTTTCTCATTCAACCAGATTCTAAAATAATAATCAACAAGAGCAGAGCAGTGCGACAACTTGTCCAAAAAAAAAAAAAAAAAAACAGTCTTGTTGATATCGCATTGGGTGTATACATAAATATGTAGTTGACTCACCTCAGCGCCAGTCCGTGATAGAGTCTGTTTTCTTTCCGTGCAGAGCCCCTGCTGCCACACCAGCCGTAGTCTGTAGACACACCCATCATCTTCAAGAACCCACCGCAACAACCACTTCTTTATCTTACATCTTCATCGATCGTCCTTTGCGGACAGACCACTGGAGCAGAGTTACACGCTAATACATACACACACAAATACCTGTTTTACCTCTCTTATCCGATCTCCTAAAAACAGAATCTCTCCTTGTCGTGGTTGGCGTTGTTTTCCTTTCTTTCTTCCTATTCTTTTTTTCTTTCTCTTTCTTTCTTTCTTTGAAACGTCAAAGGGGAAGGAAGAGAACAAACAAACACTCCAGTACTGGGTCCATTCCCTTCTTGTTGTTGATGATCGGTCTTTGTGGTCCAAATCCCCCGGGAACATTAGAATAACTCACCCTCTTTCTCCCACTCATTTAATCCTCTTGCCTGCCGCCTCTTCTCTCGCTCTCTTTGACAGCACGCGAGTCCAGCCATGTCAGGCCATCCCCTCCATCACCACCATCCTCCTTCGGGCCAAGCGTATCCTTATTCCCCCTCCTCGGCCTCCCATCCCCCTGCTCACTTGTATCACTCCTCCCACCGCTCATCCATCTCCGCTTCCTTACCACCGCCCCCTCATACCAACGGCCATTCTGGCTCGCCGCATCTCTCCGGCCCTCCACCATCCAACTCATCCGTGGCTCGTCACGCTTCCGCTCAGGTTCCCCCACCCCCACCGCAAGCCACTACTGCCATGGCCCAGCAAGCTCATCACCACTCCACATCCCAACCTCATCCTCACCATCAATCCATCACTAACAACGGTAACAATAACAGTAACCCACCACCACCATCACAGCAGCAGCAACAACAACAACAACAACAACAACAACAACAACAACAACAACAACAACAAGCCTCCGGCCCGGGCTACCACCCCCAGCCGCCATCCTCACTTCACCATGCTCATCCGCCCCATGGCCAGCATCTAAATCACCCCCGCGATCATCAACACATCAAAGAATTTCACCATCACTCCCATCCCCACCCATCTTCCCAGCGGGATCAGCGCTCAGATCCCAACATGCATAGGGAGCGCGATCACCAGCAATCGCGTCCGCATCCGCTTGTCCTCCCGTCACCATCTGAATCCTCTTCCTCACTGGCCCGCGATCAGCAGCAACTTCCTAGGGACCCTCAGCAGCAGCATCAATCCGCTCATGCACCCCCTCTACCACTTCATCCGCATCCGATCGCCGCCCATCCGGGCAACTCGGCCAACCACCATCCCGCACATCCCGCCTCCAATCATCACCATTATCATCACCATCACCATCACCACCCTTCTCCCGCACCACACTCCGGGCATCATTCCCCTCATCCAACCTCTATGGCTTCCCAACAGCCTAATCAATCTTCATCCTCGGCTCATTTAACTGGCGGCCCACCACCACCACAACCTCCTGCTGCTTCGATGCATCATCATCCTGGATCGGGTGCCGCCAATGGAACAGGCGCTGCATCAGGGGCCCATCATTTGCCTGGCCCATCTGCACAACAATCAGCCTTACCTCCAGCATTGCCAAGCAATCATCAGGGTGGGGGTGCCACCGGTCGCCAACTTGCCCAACCACCACCTCACCCGACTGGTGCCAACGGCGCTCCCCTCACCGAAAATGCAACCGTGGCCGCAATCTTGAGAGACGGAGATATCAATCTTCAGAAACAACTGGGAGATTGGCGCCCGCCTACCAACCCTTTGATTGAGGACTTGGTCAAGGGAATTGAATTGACTTGGATTGCAGCAGGTGAGTAACTACCCATGAAAATCGAAAATTATTTGACCAATTTTCACTTACTAACCCCCGATCACCCCCGATATGTATCTTTCTTTTTTCAGGCACGGCATCCGACTCTCTTGGCGATTATACGCGTGCACTTGAATGTTTTGAGCGGGCTTTAAAGCATAACCCTCTCTCCGTTCCAGCTTTGACCAAAGCAGCGGGGATCCATCGACACCAAGAGAACTTCAAAGCCGCCTCTAATTACTTTAGCAGGTTATTAAAAATTCACGAAGGTAGCGGTGAAATCTGGGGCGCCCTTGGTCAGTTGATTTCACACGCGCAGAGCTCTTCACAGAAAAAGATAAATGGCCCTCGATCATGTTCTAATTTTTTTTTTTCTGGGCGGGGGTTATTTCAGGTCATTGTTACCTCATGCTGGATGAACTTCCCAGGGCGTATACTTCATACCAACAAGCGTTACATCACATCCCAACCCCAAAATCCGAGCCCAAGCTGTGGTATGGCATTGGCATCCTTTACGATCGCTATGGGAGTCTAGAACACGCAGAGGAAGCTTTTAGTAGCGTCATTATGATGGATCCCCGTCAGTGAGAAATAGAAAAGCAGACGAACTGGATCAAGTCAGATAGACTGACCTCTTGTCTGTTGGATTCCTTAGATTTCGAAAAGGCCAACGAGATTTATTTCAGGCTTGGGATTATCTACAAGCAGCAGCGCAAAGCTGAATTGAGTTTGGAAGTAGGTGCTCCGAGTTCCAGAACGTGTTAGCCTTGCAGTTGATTTGACTAAAGAAAAACTCCCCCCCCTTTTTCCCGCAGTGTTTTCAATGGATCTTGGATAAACCTCCTTCACCACTGACGGAGATTGACATCTGGTTCCAAATTGGTCATGTTCATGAGCAACAAGGCAATGTGAGTCACGCGTCTTATCCCTCGTCTGTCTTACATGCTTTTCACAGTTCGTGTCTCTAATTTGGATGTTCATTCGAGTATCAAGTTCGATCAAGCCAAGGAGGCTTACGAGCGAGTTCTGTCGGAAAACCCAACTCATGCCAAAGTGCTTCAGCAGCTGGGCGGATTATATTGCCGTGAAGGGAGCAGCTTTTACAATCCTCAAGAGGCTGCCCATATTTTGACTCGAAGCTTGAGTGTTGGTAAGTTCAGTAAACTCAAGCTATTGATGTTTCTCCAATTCTTCCCTCTGGAAGCCAAGATCTCACACCTCAATCTTTTACCTTTAGATGCCGGTGATCCCTTCAGCTGGTACCTTCTGGCCCGAGTTTATATGACTATTCAAGATTACACCAGGGCTTACGAATCGTATCAGCAGGCTGTCTACCGGGACGGGAAAAACCCGGCGTTTTGGTGTTCCATTGGGGTACTCTACTACGCGATTTGTCAATATCATGACTCTCTCGACGCATACTCTCGCGCCATTCGTATCAATCCTTACCTATCGGAAGTTTGGTTTAACCTTGGCGCCTTGTATGAGTCGTGTAATGATCAAATGGCCGATGCGATCGATGCCTATCAACGCGCGGTCCAACTGGATAGCAATAACGCTCACATTCAACGTCGGCTTGAGGAAATCAGATTGCATACTGATACTGGTGCCCCGCTAGGCCCACCGCCGTTGCCTCGGGACATGAATCACTCCTCGCCAAATTGGCCATTCCCCAACACGCTGAATGCCTCAGTTGAAGCTGGATTTGGCCATTCGGCATTGGCTCACGAAGAACCGTTAAAGCCCGCCCCCGGTTTGCCCTCAGCTCGCTCGCCTATGACCACGCGACCCATCTCACCTGCTGGGCCTTCTGGCCGTGGTAGTATCCCCCGACCAGATACTTCCAACAGTGCGCCGGGTTTACGGCCTCAATCTGCCGGGCCATTCGCCCATGGACCACCGCCATCCTCGGCGAACCTGCCCCCCTCACATCATCCGGCTCACTCTGGCCATGGCCACCCATCAGCTCAACAACATCCACCACCTCCTGCTTCCCTGAATCGGCGTCAATCTGGGGGGCATGGTCCACTAGCACCCATGGAATTTGAATCCTCTCCCCGACTAGGCACCCGAGGGCCCCCTTCAGCCCAGCACAATTTACCTCACATCCGCTCGGTCGTTGATTCTCAATCCCGCGGTCCATCACCGGCACCACCCGCCCCTGAGCCCTTGCGTCGACCGATGTCCATTTCTCTTTCTGGCTCTGCTCACCGTGAAGTCCTCTCTCCACGGACTTCGCCCTCCATCCGTTCCAACGTGCCACCCGGTGATCGCGCTCAGTACTCAACCGTGCCGAATGGCAGAGCTCCACCCCATCATGGACCTCCATCAGCATATTCGCGATACCCCCCGACAGTCGTGCCAGCAGATGAAACTACCCTCCCTCCAGCCCAACAGCCATCTGTGGGAGGTGGGCCGATGATGGGTCGGGATCGTGATCGGGAACGGTCGATGCGCGATTCCATTCGGTTGAGACCACATTCTCCAGAATACCGCACTGGTTCTGTTGATCGTGATAATCGTGCACCACCCGCAGCATCGGCTACATCTGCTATGTACGCGCATCGAGGGAGCGATTATTCTGGAGCTGGCTACCCTCCTCCACCTCCACCACCACAGCCCCAGCATCAATCACCATATGACCCCCGCCATCCTTCACCTGGTGTTCGTGCCGGTTCAGGTGCTCATCGATTCTCGCCCGATCAATCTTCCGTCACTTCGCCCTCTTGGCCTGTGACGGATCATCGCGCGGCTGGAGTACCTCCTCCTCTAGGGGTTGCTCCACTATCTCCTGAAGATCGGAGGCCTGGATCCCAGTCTGGTTACCCATCTCATTACCCGCCTCCGCCCAATATGCCCCCGAATCAATATCCATCCGCTCAGCACGCTCCTCCTGCCCGTCGCTACGATCCCCGATATGATGAAACAACCATCCCCTCCCACAGGCAGAGTGTTCCACATGAACCAGCAGCCTCATCCCCACGGCCCAGATCGGCGGTTCAGCGTCCCTACAATGACGACGTGGAACGTCAGAAAGCATTGGCGGCTGCCCGACAGGGTCAACCTTCTCCAACTCCCTCGTTTGCAGCGTCTGAATTTTCCGCACCTGCTGCTGGAGCTACTGTTCCTCGTCGCACTGCCCGTGCAAAGCAGCCGCCGAGCACCGCCACTAACACCACCACCATCACCACCACCACCAAAGAAGATGACGTCCCTCCTGCCACTCATACTCGTCGGCGCAAGCTTCCTGTCTCTCGGTCTGCTACAAGCGCGAACACCTCAAGTTCGACTGTACCGACTCCCAGCCCTGCTGCTGCCCCGGCCTCTCAACCAGTAATGCCCCCTACGCCTGCAGTTCAAACTCCCACCCCAGGGGCTCGTGAAGGACTTCAGCCTACTCAAAAGAAAGAGAAGAAGAAAGTGGCCAACACTAAATTCCGTGCTACGATGAAGACCAAGGTCAATGAGAATTCCAAGCGACCTTCGCCATCCCCTGTCCCACCCACCAATCCTTCTGATCCACCGCCCAACCGTACCAATCTTCCCCCATCTCCCTCGTCAGCCGTCAATCCAGCCCTACCTGATCGGAAGGTAGATGAAGAGTTTGAGGAATACGATGAAGTGGCAGATGCATTACTCAGCTTTGCCGGCCAGCCACCTCGGAGAGTGCTTGCTTCTTCTCAACCCTCTCCGACTGCTGCTCAATCGGCTTCTCCCGCTCCTGCTTCAAATGGTAGTCGATCTGGTCCAGTAGCCAAAGCGACCAACAATGCGCGTGTTGCTACTACTCGTGGTAACAATGGTGTTTCCCCACGCTCGGACAAGAGCTCTGGCGGTGGTGGTAGTGGGGCAGGAGGAGTCGCCCTTGGAGGCTCCGCTGAAGCTGGATCTCCCTCCAACTCTCCTCACACGCAGCGATCGGCGGTCGAATCACCCATGCGAGCCGCCTCGTCGCCCGAGTCCTCCCTTGTGCAGTCCAACAACTACGCTGGACCGCGGATTCTTCAGTCAGGGATTCTCAGCGAGGGGCCTGGTAGCGGCAGTCAGCCACTGTCCGCCAATAGTGTGCCCGGGCAGCATCTCAACTCGCTTTCCAGCTACCCGACCGCATTCTCCAAACGCTCCCGTGCCGAGGAGTCCAGTCCGACCGCGGGGGAAGTCAGCGCCCCGGAAGCCAAGCGCTCAAGAGGCCACGTCAGCAGCGGCCAGCCCTCGCCTCGTTCCCAGACCAACAGCGACGGCCGATCGCCACTCAGCGGCGGTGGCGGGCGAGCCAGCATCATGTCACTGACTGGGGGCAAGAAGGGGATCATGAATGATGATAGCGCTACCGAGGGGCGGCATACGAGCGTCGGCTCGAGCTCCACCTCTCGCCGGACAAAGAAACCCGCCGCCGCCGCCGCCACCACCCCATCCACATCGGCCGTCTCGCCGGAGGATCATAAACCGGCTCCTCCTGACGTCCCTCTCGCACCTCCAGCCGATGAGGCTCCTCAGAACGTGGACGAGCGGCCTGATCCACCTTTGTCCGCTGCTCCCCCTGCCCCTGCCTCCGTTGAGGCTGCTCCGATGGATCTATCGGTCGATAGACACACCGACGACGAGGATGACGATCAGCTTCAGCCCCCGTCTACGACTCAAGATCCTAACGGACATCCCATGGCTGCTGCTGCTTTTAATCCTGATGAAGAGGAGGAGGAGGAGGAAGAAGAGGAGGAGGAGGAGGGAGAGGAGGAAGGTGGAGAGGCTGATGATCACCAACCTATGGATATCTCTTAACTTTCTTCTTCTTTTTCTTAACTTTTGACAAAAAAACAAGCCTGTTGATCCTTTCTTTTTCTTTTTTTTTTTTTTTTAGAAAAAAAAATGTTTAATATGATTTATGCAAGAAAAAAAAGAAATTATATATATATATGGTTTTATCTTTAATTCCATAACAATAAGAAACATGGTGCTATAAGGTCTTTCTTTATCCATCAATCATATGTATATTTGTTTTTTTTTTTTTTTGGAAAAAAAAAATTGGGGTGTTTTCTGTTGTGCATGTTGTGAAGTGACATATTTATGATGTTGTGGGTGTGTATTTAAATGTGTGGTTCTTGTTTTCTTTTGTTGGGGGACGGGGTTGTGGGTAAAATGTTCAGCGTGATTTCATGGTTGCACTGGCAGGTGTCAAGAAGAAAGAACCTTAATTGGGTGGAGGGTGTGGGTTTTTTTAGGTATGGAAGAGGGAGACTCTTTTAAGTGTGAGATTTGGGTCTCATGTATATATATATATGAGGTTGGGGTAGAGGGGTATATATATATATTGTGGGTGCATTGAGTGCAGGTTAGTATAGTTTTCAACAGATTTGGAGGGGATGATTACATAGTGCAAATATTTTTGGGTTGTGTAAGGAGGGGTATGTAGACAGAGTGTTTCCACTGTCAGTCACCATATAGCATCTGAAATGTCTCCTGATAGAAAATGATGTTAGAAGAGAGCTTTGCTTGTGTTGGCACTCATGACTTGGTCAAGCTCCCCCTTTGCAGATGTGAAAAATATGTAGCACTCTCTCTGTATGGCAGTTTAAGTAGGGCTGAGGCCACCCATTTCTGGGCCATTTCTGGGCCATTTCTGGGCCATTTCTGAACATGGCCTGGCCTCCTGCTTAAGGAAGATATAAACAGTGTAGGTCTCTATGCCATGGGAAGATTTCAGCCTGTGTCCTGAATGACTTCCAATGCTTTTTTGATATACACATGGCTGTTGAGAGGCTGCTGTGTGCTCAGGAACATTAAAACAAGGGTAAGCCTAAAAAAGAAACCTTGAAAAATTAAAAAAAAAAAAAAATTGCAAGGTTCCTAGAAGGAGAAACAAATATGATACTGGTATTTGAAGGAGGAATGAAAAAAAAAAAAAAAAAAAATGAATTTGCAGTAGCAGGATGGGAGATTGATGAGTCACTTGCCACTGGTCAGAGATACTAGAATGAGAACAAGGGGAGGAACTGGTTAATTTTACTCCAGGTCTGACATGGTTTGTTTCAGGAGTAAATGACTTCATACAAGTCAGCTGGATTTCCCATTGATACTAACTCCTGATCCTGGAGGATGCTTCTTTTTGATAACTCTCAAGATTCACATCTCCTTTTTTTTTTCTTTCTTTTTCAAGTTTGTGATTCAGATGGGAATATGTATATATACAGTATTGAACTACAACTGATCAGTCACATTGACTAATTTGGGACTCCCCCAGGAGCAGGATTTGGACCACATAAAAGTTGTTAATGATCATGTTTTATCCTTCCTTATCCTGCTAATGGGAGTAAGAACTGTTGGGATGTTCTCAATTGGGATGGATTATTTTAAGTGTGGAGTCACTCCATCAAGATGCTAAATTTAACACACATCATCATACATCTTTCATGCATCAAAATTATGAGCTCAGTTGGATCACTCATGATGAATTTTAACCGTGCAGAAACTCTCAGCTTCCAAAAACCAAAAGCATGTGCCACTCATTCTCCACCTTCAATGAACAGACAACATTTTCAACAAACAAAAACATCTCTTTAAATGTCTCCTGAATTCAATAAGTGAATCCAATCAGATTCAAGTCTCATTTCTCAAAGCTGCAGCCAATCAACTTTTGTAAGATTCCCCCATCATCTTTAATGAGCCAATGTCAAGGTCCTCCCCCCCCCCCCCCCCCATCCATCAAGATCACTCACTCTCTTTTGTTTTGTTTTATATATAAAAAGAACAGTCAAAAGAGTGCTGTTTTATTGTATCAATTTACACTTTGAAGATACCATCCAAGAAAAAGTGCAATTATAAGAAGAAGCAATATTGGTTTTGTTATTGTCTCTCTCCATAGCAGGGTGTTGATTCTTGTTTGAGTGTGGTTAATTGGTGATTCTTTTGTGCTCATTTGTGTTTTTTTTTTTTTTGATTGCCGTGTTACGTGGGACTGAGTCTATATGTAGGTCTCTATATTGGGCATCAGAAGCACCCTCTGCTTCAGTTCATTCTCTCTCTCTCCCCCTATCAATATGTAGAAATGACGATATCTGGATGGGGTTGAGTGTGAATGGAGTGTTGTTTGCAAATATAACGTTTGACAAGTATATTTGAAGTATGTATGTATGTTATGTAAATATGTGTGTTGTACAGTTGAGCTGTCTGTAAAGTGAAGCAGAACTGAGAAAGTTGAATCCTGATGTAAATACATATTATTACACATCGCTTTCCTGTTTCTGTCACTCCAGCTCACATATTCCACTTCACCTTTTTATTTTGTTTATTCGCTCGTTAAAAAAAAAAAAAAGAAAAGAAAAGGGAAAAACAAGAATTTTAATAAACTACCCGGTCACTCCTTTTTCTGCTACTGCATACTACTACTCCCTCTTTCGCCAACTGCATTAAAAATAAATTAAAAAAAAAAAAATCAAAAATAACAGCAGAGCAGAGCATGTCAACCCACACCGCAGCAACCCAGCCAGAAGCAAACCAATCAGCAGCAACCCAAACAACAGCAACAGTAGAGGTATGTCCTGCCCACACCTCACATCAGCATATAATATAACACACAAAAACACACACACATGCTGACCTGCGCTTGCACCTCAGAAGGCCATAGCTGCACCCCCCGCGGAAGACACGACGGCCCAGCTCACTGCCGAGGAGGCAGACACGAACACGAAGGCGCCCGTTGGGACTGCCGAGGAGCCGTCCACGGGCAGCCGCGAAGGCACCCACCACACCAGCGCCACCACGGCCGATCAGACCCTCGTCGAGCACGCCGAGGCCGCCGTCCCGCACTCCAAGCCAGCCGCTGCCTCGGAGTCGCTCCCCACATCCCGCAAGGCCGCGCAAGACGAGCCCCGCACCACCCCCCCCATCCAAGGGATCGCCCCGGCCCACCCCAAAACAGCCGCCGCCGCGCCTCCTGTCCAGCAGAAGCCATCATCACACTCTCCTCCAGCCACCTTGCCACCAGTCGCCATGCCCTCCTCCCACCCAGGCCCATCATCTTCCACCCGAGCTGCACGCAAGCCCAAGACACCCACACGCAAGAAGCTGATGCGGTTCCTGCTGCCCTGCTTCCACCCCTCGATGCACGATGACTCCTCCGCCGCCGCCGTCCTCAGCAGCAGGCCGCCGCCCCCGCATGCCTCGTCGCACCACCAGCACCTCGACGCCCAGCAGCGCCAGGACTCGTCGTCGCAGGAGATGGTGGAGGCCACTGCCACTACTACTGCTACTATTACTCCTACTACGGGAGGACACACCACGGATGCGGGCCCCCACCTCGGCGGCGCCAGCAGCTCGCTGAAGTCGTCGGGAACCACCAGCCGTCGGTCGCCCATGCTGATTGCCAAGCAACACCTGCGCAAGACGCACAAGAACTCGTCGGCGCATGCCGCAGCAGCCCCACTGACCACCAGACGCTCACCCTCCTCGCAGTGTCTGCCCACGCCGGTCTCGGACACGGTCACCCCCGCGGGCGCTGCGGCGGCTACATCTGCGGCGAATGCGCACGGCGGTGGCGGCGTACAGGTGCCCATCGACGAGACGGAGGGCATGCTGAGTGGCGCGGTGGTGCCGCCGGGCAAGGACACGATGGCGATCCGCAAGTCAGCATCGGCGCTGCGGCTGGTGGCGCAACACCAGCACCACTCATCATCATCATCATCTTCGTCGCAGCACGCGGCGGACGCGCTGGCCGTCGCGGCTGGCGTCCACCAGGTTACGGCGCCTCTCATGCCGTTGCCCGACAAGGCCGAGACCGACGAGGCTAGCAGCCTCGCCTCCCCCGACGACCCCCTCGCCTTCCAGGACATCGACGACTCGGAGGAGGACGACGACGAGGAGGACCGCATCGTCGCCATGGGCGGCATGGGCATCCCCACCGCCCCCGACGGCTCCCCGCGCCCCCTGCTCGCGCCCTTGGATCCCACCCTCCTCGGCCGGAAGTGTCTCGTACTGGATCTGGACGAGACGCTAGTGCATTCCAGCTTCAAAGTCAGTCCCTCCTCCCCTCGTTTTCTTCTCATATATATGCATGCATGTATGCGACGAGCCCGATCCAGATGTTGACGACTTGTTTTTTTTTTTTTTTTTTTTTTTTTTTTTTTCTCACCAGGTGATCCCGCAGTCGGACTTTGTGGTGCCGGTGGAGATCGAGAACGCGGTGCACAACGTGCACGTGATCAAGCGTCCGGGGGTGGACGAGTTCATGCGCAAGATGGGCGCGCTGTACGAGGTGGTGGTGTTCACCGCCTCGCTCTCCAAGTACGCCGACCCCGTGCTCGACATGCTCGACATCCACCACGTCGTCAAACACCGTCTCTTCCGCGAGAGCTGTTATAACCACAAGGGTAACTACGTCAAGGTCCGTCCTATCTCTCTCTCTCTCTCTCTCTCTCTCATGAACCATCTGATGAACCATCATCATGATTCTGATTCTTGATGGGTTTTCCGGGGCGGGTCTAGGATCTCTCTCAGCTCGGTAGACCCATCGCCGACACGATCATCATCGACAACTCGCCCGCCTCGTACGTGTTCCACCCGAACAACGCGGTGCCCGTCTCGTCGTGGTTCAACGACCCGCACGACACCGAGTAAGCTCTTTTTTCCCCTCTCTACCTCATCATCATCATGGGGATGATGATTTAGTCTCGCTGTGTGTCTGTGTGTGTGTGCTCATCTGTCCCGCCATCGCCATTGCAGGTTGACCGACCTGGCCGCTTTCTTGACCGACATCGCTAACGTCCCGGACGTCCGGGGCATCCTGGATCCCAGGCTTTAAACCGTCCCCGTCCCTATCCTCTCTTCTCTCTCACTCTCACTCTTTCGCTTACTTGACCGCTTGCTCGCTCGCTGTTCTGAAAGCCATACCCACCTTATATACATATATATTTGTGCGTGTGTGCGTGTGTGTGTGTGTGAGCCCCGTACCATTATCATGATGTTGTTATTTTGTTTGAATTGAAGTATAGTTTTCGCTGCGATTTGGGTCTGGATTGCACTCTTTCCTCTTGACACACCCATCACCCCTTCCCCCATCTTCATCTCACTCTATCTCCCTTCTGAAATCCTGAAATCCTATCATGTCGTCCGCCCTTCTTGCTCCCTCTTCTCCTGCTCCAGATTTCCTCTCCCCTCGAGTCGTACCCGTTCTCGTCCGAATCTTTTGGTCCTTTATCATCATCCACTCATCATCCACTCATCATCCACTCATCCACTCATCTTCATCTGAATCATCAGGCCGTCTCGCTCGTCTCCGTGCCCTCCGTGGTCCCATATTCTTTGTGCTCGTCCAGCTCGCCTAATTATATCCTCTCTCTCTCTTTCCCCCATCTATCCATCTATCTATCCCTATCTAACTTTATCTATATCTTTATCTTTATCTATATCTTTATCTTTATCTATATCTATATCAATCCATCTTGTCTTGCTTTCTTCTTCTTCTTCTTTGTGCGTCCATGGGCTCTCTGATTCCCCCACTCTCGCCCGCGTGGGACGCACATCTCTCTTTGTCGTTGCTCGTCGCTCGTTGTCCGCGTTTTCTCTCCACTCTTTTCGTATATATATATATATATTTATATATATATATACCAACTAACTAACCCAATAAATCAATCAATCAATACAGGTTTATACATACTTTATTCACGTATTTACTTACATATCGAAAAGAAAAGAAAAGAGAGTCTCTCTCTCTCTTTTTTTTTTTACATCATTTCTGAGGTATCGTCGTTGTTGGTGGTGAGATTGATCCTTCTCCTGG
Source organism: Puccinia coronata f. sp. avenae (assembly GCA_002873125.1). Classification (NCBI taxonomy): domain Eukaryota; kingdom Fungi; phylum Basidiomycota; class Pucciniomycetes; order Pucciniales; family Pucciniaceae; genus Puccinia; species Puccinia coronata. The sequence continues at coordinate 152,870 of PGCI01000091.1, read as the reverse complement.
CGCGTCTTCTTGACCCGCCCATGCGCTCTTCTGTTGCCGACCGAATAGAGGCTCTATTTTGGAGCAGAGAGTGGAGCAAGGAAGCGGTGGATGCGGCCTTCTCTTACTTCTCTTGGGCGGAGGGGGCGGGCATGGTTGGTATAACAGGTTCTTTTTTTTTTTTGGCATTGGATACATGTTGTCCTGTCCTCATTCCCTTTTATCCTGCTCTTTCTCACTTGTTTTTGTTTTATAGAAGAACATAGATATATAGAAGGATGCATGTTGGCATCACTTGTCAGCCTCTGTGATGCCAAGGACTTGAACCTTTTAGCTACACACGGTGATAAGAGTTCAAAATAATGGTAAAGTGGGATAATTTCATGTAGAAAAGTAGTAAGAGGAAGGTATAAAAGAATATGATTCTTTTGGCGCAGGGGTGTTTGTAGGTGCCATCAAAATCAAAGATCTGCAAAGCAGGGTGGTATCTGATTAAGCAAACAATGGGTTTCTGCATAACAGAAGGTGGTAGCAAAGTGCTTTTCCAATTAAGGAACCAGGATGGGGATAGAAGGATAAAAGAAGTACTTACTATTGCTTCTTTTAAGCCAAAAAGCCACATAGGAATGTGAAGTAGAGCTGCTGGGTAGAGTTGGAAGGTTTCTACACAGGAGCGGGACACTTTGAAGGCTGATTTTAAGATTGAACACTAAGAATAAAACAGGCAAACAGAGAAGAGTAACTGAAAATAGGACAGGACATGGCGTAACTGATTGACTGTGATAGATAATGATGATGCACCATGAAAAAACAATTGTCACTTGATATCAAGTGACATCTGGCCAACTCCAGCCAGCTATCCACAATCTATCCAGACCTTTTCTTTTCCTAAAACTATGTAGAATGAATTTTGCTCAGTATCAATGAGAACTGAGATATTTTATGGGTATCCCTGAGCTTTTGTACAATGGGAGCTGAGCAATGCCACAGTGAATGCTGAGCTCCTGGCCACCCTGAGCCCTGAGTTGCACCAAAGTTGACTATGAGCTGAACTGCTGAGCAGGCTGAGATTTAGGCATCAATTATAAACGGCTTTTGAAAAATATTTAGATTTTTTTTTAAAAGATTTCAAGTTAATTTCTTATTAGTAATTGATAAGGAATTACAATTGTTTTATTTAAAAAAAAATTCAAATCAACCTGGAGAGGTGATTTGAAAGACAGAATCAAGAAAAAAATAGTAACGGACGCAATGAAACATATAGAAACCTCACTACAGCCTACAGCTCCAATTCCTGTACACCGGTGTCTACAGAGGGTCCCATGGCTGCAAGAAAGATAGGGTCCTCCACCTGGTTGACCACAGGCCCATTGATCAATGTTGGGCCCCCCAAATCATAATAACTCCTATGGTGCCTATGAATATCCGGACTACGGCTATCACAACGCAGGCAGCCAACCTGGGTCACTCACCAATAACCCAGAAGTTTCCTCCTTGCTTCCTGACCCTGGATACGAGCCAATGTATAACCGTTTTATAGATCAGCCCTTCCCGTTGCAAGATACCCAGCCATACGGACACGTCCAAGCGTCCATCCCTTTCACCCAGGCCAGCTCCCAGCCCAACTATACCATGGACAAGTCACACGCCGGGTCCCTTCCAAATCCTGAATTAAACACACCTAAAACCCGCCAGTCCACCCGCTTTCAACCATACCCCGCAACCGCTCCACCACAATTGCCCGCAACCTCCCAACAACTAACCAGCAAGGGCCTCCCTTGTACCCGCAAACCCAACCGTACACCAGAAGAAATCCAGGCGGCTGAGGCAGCTCTCGCTTTGAAACGACAAGAGCGTGCCAATAAGGCCTCCAGCAAGGCCGCAGACTCCCAGGCAAAAGCAGCTCAAAAGGCCGCTTGCGACCTTATCAAAGCAAAAGACAAGGCCAATGCAGCTAGTCGCCTCAAGTGGACACTGGAAGCGTCGACTGAACTTCTTGAATACGTCAAAGTGGTGAAGGAAGAGTACGACCTGATTTCCAAAGGTTTTGGTTTTGTGCCCTTTGGAAAATACTTTGAATCTTACACTGAGCAACAGGAAGAATTCCCGCTATTAGCCAATATCAATGTTGACGCACTGCTCAGACGATACCGCGCACTTGTAGGCAATTACAAAGTAAGCCTATGATCTGGAGTTGTATGGTCCGAATACCTGGCTAATAATGCTGGTTTATCATACACAGCAGGTGAAAGATCAGGTGGACCAATCTGGCAGCGGTGGACTCCTTGATGCCTTGGTTTGCTTTGCTTTACCCCAATTGGTAAGTCATGGCCTCCCGCAGCAAATGGCTATTGACCAAGGCTGACTTGACTGTTTTCTGGCCCAGTTGTACAAAATACTCTTGACAATGCATGCACGCAACCCAGCAACCAATGCTGTTGGACAAGGCAAAATGGAGAGCTCTTACGATAACCTGATGACCACAGCTGCGGGCACCCAACAGCACTCAAACAATGATTCTGATTGCAAGGATAACATTGGAGCTGATGTCCCGCCGGAATCCCCTCCAGTGGCTACCCCTCACAGGCGCAGGCAACAAACAACTGCAGATCTCACGGATGCCAAACGTGCCCTCAATGCTGACACCCCACCTCCCAGCCCCCTGGTGTTTGACAACTCCAGATCGCCCTTGCCAATTGGGGTGTCTACTGGTCCATTGGCAGGCTCCCTTGCTAGTCTGCCAACATCTGCTACCCCTTCAACAGCCACTACCCCAGCCAAAGAAAGTGTCACCGCCAGTGAACCACGGGGCAAGACTCGTCCCCCTGCCAAGGGTGGTGGATTGTCTTGCCGTCATGGGAAAACTGAAGAGGCTCCAAAAAAAGAGGATCCTATGGGAAATGGGATGCTGCTCTTCATGCACAAGTCCCAGGAGCAGGCAACTAAATGGGTGATGGACAAGCGCCAGAGAGCAGACAAGGATCAAGCAGACAAGCAACAAGAGGCCGAGGCCCGCGCGGAGGTGAAAGAGAAGACCCGTTTGGCCCAGATTGAGCAGGCCAAGCTTGATCCCCTGGACGTGCTGAACGAAGCTCGTCTAGACAGAGAGGCCGCTTCCAACCGAGAAGCCAAACGCGAGGTTGCCCGGGCCAACAAACGGTCAGAAGACAATTGCTGATACAAGGCCAGCCAAGAGCAAATTGCAGTAGCCCAGGCGGCCATGATGACAGTATTAGCTAAACTTGCAGGGGGAAGTTAATCCTCCAACGGACCCGCCTTGCAACCTCAGTCCTAATGCCAATGGTGCCCGTCTTAATTCATTTTTTGCTTGGTTTCATCTTGTTCAATCCCACCGGGTCTTTCTCCCTTCTGCTCATTATTATGTCAGCTTGTCTCCATTCTCCATCTCCTCACATGTTTTGCTGATAGCTTTACTAAACACATGCAATCACTAGTTGTGATTCCTTGCTTTTGGCCCATTGCCTGTATTGAGACCCATATGCATCTCCCCCTTATGCATCATCAAGCAATACAGATCTAGAGTGAAATTCTTTTTCCGCATAACGCTGGACACACACATGCATGTGCAATAGAGACATGCCCTCCAAGCCCCACACCATCATACCTGATTCAAACACTCACCAAACCACGGAAATACACACAATTATCCATAAACTCAAGGCAGGAAGGGGTATTGGCAAAAGTCCCAATAACCAACCAGAAAACCAATGGATGAGATCTGGCCGTCTTTCAAATGGCCGCACCACCCCGGTACAAAATGTATGTAGTAGATTATCAGATTCTCATCATTTCAGACGTGTTTGCTGACCCTGGATCAACAGGAGGACTCCTTGCGGCCCCTCTCACCAACCAGATTGCAAGCGGCAATAACCGACATATGGGCTCCAGACCCCATGCCTGACGTACCCATTCCGCGTGTTGATGAGGCCAGCGCTGAAGATGAGCTCTTGACAACCAAAGCCGGTACCCCCAAGCGCACCTATAGGCCAGTTGGAGGCCATACCGCTTTGGTCGACACAGAGGATAACGATGAGCTTTCAACTACTGAAGCTGGTACCCCCAACCGCCCCAATGTCCTGGCATCTGTTCCAAACCCCACCTTCACTGAGGCCAACATTGTGGCGGGAACGGCCAACGTGGGTCTTAATGACAGGTTGATTGGAAGGCCCCCAGTCCCTGACGCACACGTTGAGATTGAACAAATACCTGTTGCAGAACTAGCCCTTCCCACACATGCGCAAAGGCCCCCTTTCCCTGATGCACACGTCGAGACAGATCAAATACCGGCCGCAGAACTAGCTCCTCCAACCCAAGCACCTGATTTAGCCGCTGGGCCCACCGTCTGGGAACAAATTGCCGCTGCCCGTCGCACCAGACAAAGGAACCTCAAACGAAACACAGGTTTTGAGAATGACATCAGCGACTTCAACGAGTTTCTTGATGGGTGTCACATACCCAAGTCAGACCAGCACACCCGAGTTATCCTGCAACACCATGGGATCACGAACTGGACTTACTTCAGAACCAGCACCAAGCAACACCTGATGTCTCTGGGTCTGACCACTGGAGCTGCCCGCCTCCTCTGCACGGGGGCTCAAGCGCGCCATAATTATTAGTCAAAATTTAGTACCATAACTTCTAGTGAACCCTATTTAGATTGACACACATTCCATTTCTGTGATGAGCATACTTGATTGCAATTTGCTTGCAACATTGCACCATCTCTCCACTGTCCCTCTCGTATGATTCTTGCCTACAACTAGATAAATTTAAAATCACATTGGATTAAGCAAAAAAAGATAACTGAGGGGGGATAATCATGAGCCACAAGCGGTGGATATTTGTGTAATGGCAGTATTGCAAGGTCTGGACAGCAAATGAAGTCATATAATTCCTGGTTTTAACAAAGAGATAATAGAATGAAATGTAACAAAGTGAGAAGAGCATGAGAGTTATGGTGTGTACAAAAAGTCACGAATAATATTGCGACGGGTCCAAATTGAAGCCACATTGCTTTGAGCAGTTGCTTCTACTAAATCAGCTGGGTCTACCACCCGAGGTACCTCGCCAAATTGGGTTTCCCTGGGCCCTCGGTTATCCCATACTTGGAGGTACAGTGTACCACGGCGGTTGAGGATGTTGTGGAGTACCATGCAGGCAAATGTTGTGTTTCTTGCGCAGATGGGGTTGGCATTCTGGGTGTGAAGTAAGATGCAAAACCTGTTCTTCAATTGACCAAACACCTGCTCGACACAAATCCAGGTGGACAACTGAATAAAATTGAAAAACACGTTTGCTGGGTTCACAAGTGATGGATACGGCACTAATATGTCCACGTTGCTTGGGTAACCAGCATCACCAATCAGAAAGGTACCCGGGGGCAGCCTCCGCGGTATGTTGGTTCCAGGAGTCAAGCTTTGGCCAACTGTGGATCTTCGGAAGACCCTGCTGTTGTGCATTGAACCTGGGCCGCCCCCACTAACCTAGTTGGATCAGAGACAAGACAAGGTGGTCAGGATCTTGTCTAAAAGTGAACAATCTGGCCACCTAGTTAGCCAGCTCACATTTCTGAAATTCCCTTCCCCATCTACCACGCACTGGAACGTGAGCAAGGACCATCCTTTTTGGTTTATATAGCTCTTCCAGTTGTTGTTGCATGGCATTTTGATTGGTATGTGTGTCCCATCAATGGCCCCAACAATGTTGGGAATACCATGTCAACTCTCAAAAGAGCGGGTGATTTCCTGCCATTGCTCGGGTTGATCAAGGGGGGGGGGAAGCTACCAAGTGCAAAAATGTCAGAATGGGGTTATGTGTTAGACCAATTGGGCATCTGGGACATACCTGACGGTCTGAAGTCTTAAGTTCTTAAGTACAGCATTAACAAATCTTGATGTTGCCTTGTTGGCCGTCTCTTTACCAATGTTGAAGATGTGGCCAATAGTCACATAAGATACCCCATGCGCCAAACGGTATAGACCAACAGCTACCTGGGCCTCAACAGTCAGTGGGTTGCCTCGACCAAGTGGGTCCTGCTGTAGCTTGTTGCGTAATTTGTCTGATAACCAGAGAAAATCGGTCAGCGTCATGCGAAATAATTCCAGGAATCGGACTACGGGGATCTGATCATCTTTCCATGGCTCCCACCGCTTGGGCCGTTGGAAAGGCACACGTTTTGCTTGTGTGTAGACAAGTTCATTGGATTGTTGCTGTTGAGATTGGTGCCAGTACCAGAATGCGGCGCAGGTGAGTGAAGGATTATAAGGGTTTATCATTGTACCAAAACGCCTGTACACCTGTTGTTTGTGGTCCTGGTTACAGAAAAAGACTTGTGGCCCTGCCCCGGTTGGGTGGGGAGGAGTATTGGGTTTTTACCCTGCTTGGGGCGGAATGTTTATAATTACAATGGTTTTGAAACACTTTTAAAAATTTTTTACATTATATTTTTAATAAAACACAGATAGTGAGGCTATTCAAATACTTCCAAATAATATTAGGAATAATCTTCAAAAGATGTTTATAATTTCTGCCTTACTGCAGTAAGCACTGAGCTGATGCTCATTTTTTGCTGAATTTTTTTCAAAATTAAAATCAAGAAAACCAAAATTAAATTGAGAGTAGGAATGGAGTAGCTTTGAAGCTGCAACCAAAGTTGAGTAATGTCACTTGATATCAAGTGACAATTGTTTTTTCATGGTGATGATGAACAAAGAACAGGGAGAAAGAGGACTCTTTAATACTGATTTCAATAATAGTTGAGGACCTTTCTTGCCTGTGTGCGTGTAGTTGCTGAATTTCAGCGCAATGTGGTCAATTTGGGAGATTGGCACTTATAACAAGGCTCATCCCAATATTGGCACTGCTGGTCATTATTTCAGTGTCATAAGTGTTCTTCATGACCTTTAGAACCTATTTGGGCATTATCACTAAGGTACATAGCAACACTGACATGTAATTGTATCTGAAATGGGCCACAGATGATGGAAATGGGCCACAAATGGCTATGGCCAATCATTAAAGGCCACACTGGCTATGTTACTCTTAGGTATACAAGGTTTTTATCAATGAAAGCTTGCAAATCTGTCATGTAGAATTGACCTGTACACTGGTTATGCTTGTACATACCTGGTAACTAGCTAATTGCCTAAGTCCACGCATTTGGCCAATTTCCAATTGGATTATATAATCCATGCGCCGGGTTGGAGGTTTAAACCCCAATTGGGCCTAACTCTCAAACTCTACACAACACCTCAATTATAAGTCCATGATTGGTCCTTTCACATACAGTATGCATATATATCAAGTACATACGTGTGTCATGTGCATCTGTGACACGTGGGTGTGGCCAATTGCTATGGATACTTGGTTCAAGGTGAAGGAGTGGGAATTCAAGGGTACTTCCAGTGAGGGACCCTACATTATTTAAGATGAGGATTCAGAATATGACATTATATTCTAAGTTATCCTTAAGGTTTAGAAGTGATTCATAATTTCTGTAAAACGTGGTTATTTATTTTAGGTTTAACTTCTTTTTAAGGGTCCAGAACTTTGTTAATGTTTTTGGGTAAGAAATAAGGTTACTAGTTATTATTCTTACTTTTATGTGTTACTATGGTTACCTTATGATTATTCCTTATTATTATTCCTTATTATTATAGTTATTTCATGTCTATTTGTTATTGATTATTAGCATATGTACTATTTTCAGGGTTTGTACAGTGCCTTGCCATATAAATCTGGCGCATTTCGTTCAAGTCTACTAGACCAACCAACGTACTTGAAGTCACAAGTCTTGGTCCAGGGGTGCAAAAAGAGTTGAAAAGAATGAATCTGAAAAAATAAATCATATTGAAAACTATTTGTAATTGATAAAATTGATTTTGCTTAGTGCAGATTTTCAAAAATCTTTAATAGTGCTTGGAAAAATCCCAAAAAATTTGGAGAGTATAGCCTGAGATGTGAGGGAAATGATAATAAATGAAATTTTTTTGACCAAATGAAATATTGAATCACAGTGGTCAGCAAAACAGAGACAAAATTGGAAATTTGGTGCCTTAGTCCCTTTTGGGACTCCCAAATGCCTCACTCCACAGTCTCCATAAAACCTGGCGGTAAATTTTTTGAATTTTTTTTCATTTTTTTTCATTCTTTTCACATGTCCAGCTGTGGCCTCTATGTTTTTTCAGATTTTTTCAAGCACTATTAAAGATTTTTGAAAATCTGCAATAAGAAAAATCAATTTTATAAATTACAAATAGTTTTCAATATAATTTATTTTTTCAGATTCATTCTTTTGAACCCATTTTGCACCCCTGGACCAAGACTTGTGACTTGAAGTATCTTGGTTGGTCTTCTAGACTTCAACAAATTGCGCCAGATCTTTCTGGCAAGGCACTGTACATATGGTAATAATGTGGTTTTTATTTTTCATGTATTTTCATTAATTTCTATATTACTAGTGTTGCTTTGTCAGGTTGTCTCTGAATCAGTAGCAAGCTGACATCACTGGCTCTTATAACTTCAGAAGTCCTAGGCTTGTGGGTTCTTCTCTGTTTTTCTTGGACATGGGGTTTTTTTGGAGGGGGATCTTCCTGTGCTTGATGATCTGGCTCATTTTGTTTTGTAGATATCAGGTGGTTTCAAAGGTGAGGCAAGTTGACTTGCATGCCACTTTGCAAGTTTTTTTATTATATATTAAAGGATGATTTCATCATGAGCTTAATGATGATGATCATTTATTGCATGTTGATGTTGTCTGTTGGGCAGGTTGGCAGGTTGGTTGGGTTGTAAGAGAAGGGTGGATGGAGGATATCACAGGTGGTGAGAAACTGATAGTATGAGTGCTGGTGTGTGACCTCTCCATGTCAACAATTTGCTTATGCAAAGTGGAAAATTACCCCTCACTATGTATCCCGTCCTATTCTGTTGTCAGCTATCTTCTACAGTCAAAACTTGCAGGAACAAATGTCCTGAATCAATGGTAAATCAGCAATTCAAATGTTCATGGGAATAACTCCAGGAAAAGGGGTTTGATTCTTGCATCAGAGCTTCATCTCAACACACTTTTTTCACACTTCTTCATTCAATCTTGAAGAGAAACAATCTTATATGATTCAAATGGATTTCATGTATGAGACAAATGAGTAATACATTTCTCTTCTTCATGATCAGAATATAGTGGGTATCAACTTTTCCAATAAGAGTCTCACATGTACTTTTTTGATTTTCTTCAAGTGAGAAAGAAGATGACCATGCATGAGCTTCTGAACAGATGAAGATCTATCTTTCAACTGACACACCCATATTACAGTGACCCCACAATGTAAGCATCCACGTTGTAAGCATACCTTGCTGTACACATCCTGTCTTCTGAAACCATTTTTTGGTTACCACAACTTGGTTGTTTTTCATGCATAATGCATAAAAATTCAAGGGGAAAAAAGAACATAAAAATATGCTTGTGTAGGACTGAGAAAGCCCATCAGAGAGTACAAAATAAGTATAAATGTCTGCCATTTGTCTGCTTTGGTGATGCAGGAATGCTTAGCCTATGGACGTTGTGGAACTAGCCTTGGTGGAGAATAGAGCTTGAGAGGGATGTTTGCTTGAAGTGCTGCCTCTCTGTATAGATGGGGGAGTTTAGTAAGAAAAGAACAAGAGTTTGGAATCTTGCAGAATAATGGTGGCTGGTGAGGTTTTTTAGATATCTTTGGTGGGTGGTGGTTCTTTGGTAATGATTTATAATGATAACTACTCTTTTGATGGAGACAATTAATACCCTTTTGTGTACCCAGGGAATCTGACAGTAATGTGTATATGATGGTAAGTATTGACCAGAGCCAACTAGCACTCTTAGGACTACTCAGGGAAGCTGATGATATACTTATCATTTTGACTTGGGACCAGGGATGAGTACTGAAAAATGATGTGGGTAGACAATCTGATGAGGAAGGGAAAATGAGAGGGGGAAAACAGGCTCTTTGTATAGACAAAATATGACAAATGGGTAGGTGGCCAACTTGTGGGAAGATCAGTCAGGATCAGTGGGAATAGAACATGAAAATGGAAAGATGTGAAAGACAGATCATTGACAGATGCATAGCAGAAGCATGAGAGAAAGAAACAGATGAGACAAATGGAAAAAAAAAGACAAACTCCTGCATAGTGTGGGACACTAATATTGCAATTGGGTCATGGAATATATTCTGGGAAACAGGACCTAACGTATAACTGAAAATACACAGAGGAGGTCTATTTTGGTTGAAGGTGGATTGGCGGTTGTTGAATATTGCTGACATCCCTGTGGTATTGTTGCAGTTGTGTATATAATAAAATCAGAATCTTGAAGCCTGGATGTAACTTTGTGATTCCTCTGTAACACTGAGTTGAGCCTTCACTACCAGAAAATTTGCTTCAACTGCCACCAGTTGACATGCAGTTACTTTGATTTAACTTGTGTGATACTTGAATCTTACTCAAAGAATAATTCAACCTAACTTCAATGCACAGTCACTGTGCATTGTGCAAAGTGACTGTGCCTGAAAAGTTGTTTTGGATTAACTTTGAAGTAAAGGGGGTAGTAAGATGGGATTAGCCTGCATGTCAACTGGTGGAAGTTGAAGCAGATTTTCTGGTAGTGCTTGATTATTCTTGAGTTGAGCTTGTGGCTATTGTTTTCCTGGGATTCCTTGGTAATATGTTCCTGATCCATGGGTTATTCACCATTCAACACCTTCCATAATATGACCTAGAGAAGGGATGGCATACCACAATGTATGGACATATGCAGGTCATAAAACTTGAAAGCTTTCAAGTGGTCTAGTAGACTCAAGTAAACTAAAATCAACTTCTTCTTCCAATATTCTCCAAAATCAAAACACATCTAAGCATGAGATAGCAGGCATCCATGGGATGCTTATATTGGTTAGTTCTACATAAGCATATGCTTATGTACTTTGATAAGAAACATGCCACAATGTAAGAATAAGAATTGTGTCCACCATTGTTATGCTTACATTGCAGGTTCACTGCATGTAGTTATCATCAACAAAAAAAATAGCCTGAAATAATGATGGTTTTTGAGAATGAAATTTCTAAAAAAAGTAACCTACAGTATTAATGGTATAAAAAAGTTGATATTTATTCAAAGGTGCCCCTCAAATCAAGTTTTTTTTTTTCATAAAAGTTATCATTCTGGATTTCATAAGCTCAAAGCTGGGGAGAGAGATAAATGCCTTGATGGAGTTGAAAGAGGAACTTAGATTATGTTGGGGGACTGTTGACCAATGGCTGTTATTGGATTGATTACACCCAGAATTGATATGTATTTGTTCCAGCACTGGGGAGCAGTGCATGTAGAGAAGGGTTGTGAAAAAGGAAAGTTGAAAGGAACAAAAGAGAGGATGTAGACATGAAAGGATGGGATTAGTTGACAGGGGGATAGCACAGCATATGAGAAATCAGGGAATTGACAGGACAATGGAGTCTTTATTTAGTGGGAATTGGAGGGGAAATCATCAAGGAGAGGAACCAGGGTACAAGAAAAGAGACTGTTAGTGTGAGCAGGAAGGATGTTTGTGATGAAGGTATTGAAACATATTTTGTCTTTGGTTCAGTACTAGGTGGACTATTAATGTCAGGCTTCTGTATGAAACTACTGTCAAAGTAGTACTTCTGATATGATATAGATTTAGGAAAAATCTATACTTCTTGTAAGCTATTTATAGCAAGTTGAAGCTATAAATAACTAGAGAGAGAGCTGAGAGGTTATGTATAAATCTTTCTCTCAAAGAGAAGAATCACAAACAACAATAAAAAAGAGATCTACTCTTTGAAAGGCAAAGAAGAACTGAAGAGATTGGTGATCTTCAGAGGGTTAAAAAAATCACCTCAGAGGAGAATAGAATATGGAAAGCTATGGTAGGATTAGTCTTACCTGAGAAGCTATACAGATTTAGAGAAAAAGGGGAAGAGATGAGCTGGAAAGAAGATAAAGGTGAAGGAAGTGCTAAGAAACTAGAGCAGGATGTTAAGATGATTCCTTAAACCTTGTTCAAAGCCTTCTTAAATATCTGTTGGGAGACAGAATATTGCGCTATTAAGAGCTCAGGGGAGACAACTTGCTTAGCGATTTATTTCTCTTCCAAGAGCATTGGCATAAGCAATTCTGGTGATTGCAAGGGGATAAGCATCTATCTCAGAAGGGATAGTTAATTTCTTCCAATGAGAGAATAGTGTGCATATATTTATTCTTAATAGGGATCTTAAGGAGCTATAGATATAACCAATCAGTTCTAGCTTGATACTTATTATTCCAAAAAGGAATATATTAAAAAGGAGGAACTTCTTACAGAGAGAAAATAAAATTAGCTGTTGATTTTTATTCAAAGGGGATGAGATTTGAACTCTCAACCTCTACCTTTATGTATGTAACCACAGAAATTTTGCTTTAACCTTTATGCTAATTTCATTCCTACTCTGCCTCTTCTTTGATAATGTTTATAGTTTTGCAGACTTAATGGATACTGGTAAGTATGTCATAGGATGACAATTAAGTGATTGATCAGTTGATTCATCCAAAAATGTGATCTTCTGAGGTTTTCCTTTTCTGACTCATCCCCTCAATATCATGTGAATCTTACTTATTGATCAGCCTTCAATGTTGGAGTTAACAACTCATGCAGGAGATGATCAAGTGAGTGCAGAGCAAGCTGTGATGTTTTCTGGGATGATTCTTTTCAGAATCAATAATTCCCTGGACAAAAATTCTCCTCTTCTGGAGTCCCGCTGTGGGGGAATGGTAAATATGTCACTTTGCACCCGCGTACCCGCCACAGGTGTGGGTACCCCCTCACAAAAACCATGCATTGGCAACACCCGCACCCGTACCCGCAACCGCAGTGGCCATTTCAGACGGGTACCCGGTAACCTGTGGCAGGTACCTGCGGGTGTGCCAATGTAAATTGAGCACCATTGCCAGGTCTCTCCCGGCCAGCTGGTACAGTGCCAGCTTGTTGGGAGCTTGGCTATCTTGACCAGCTGGTATAGTGCCAGCTTGCCAGGAGGCTCCCCCAATGAGCTGGTACTGCACCAGCTTTCCAGGAGAGCTCCCAGCAAGCTGGTGCAGTACCAGCTTGCCGGGAGCTCTCCTGGTGAGCTGGTGCAGTACCAGCTTGCCAGGAGCTCTCCTGACAAGCTGGTACTGCACCAGCTTGCCAGGAGAGCTGTAGGCCAGCTGTTACAGTTCTAGCTTGCCCGGAGCTCGGCTATCCCAACGGGCTGGTATAGTGCCAGATCATCAGGAGGCTCTCCTGAAGAGTTGGTACTGCACCAGCTCGCCAGGAGAGCTCCCGAAGAGCTGGTACTGCACCAGCTCGCCAGGAGAGCTCCCGACGAGCTGGTACTGCACCAGCTTGCCAGGAGAGCTCCTGGGGAGTTGATACTGCATTAGCTCCCCGGGAGAGCTCTTGCTGAGCCGGCACTGTACCAGCTCTCCGGCTCCTGGAAAGCTGGTACATTTTTGCCGGCTTGCCAGGAGGCTACCTTGGTGAGCTGGCCTATGGTATGTACCAGCTTGCCAAAAGGCACTCCCAGCGGGCTGGTACATTATCAGCTCTCCAGGAGGTTCTCCCGACAAGATGGTACAGTACCAGCTTGCTGGGAGGCTCTCCCAACAAGCTGGTGCTTCAGCTCACCAGGAGAGCCCGGAATACTCTGCCCTGGCTCGCTGGGGCTCTTCCGGCAAGCATTTTTGTAGGGTGGATATTTGGCGGGTACCTGTCTGTTTTTTCACCTCAAATCCAGAAACCCGCACCCGTACCCGGCACCTGTTGGCGGGTACCTTTTGGAAGCTAACAGGTACCCACAGACGGGTCCCAGGTACCTGATGACATCTTTAGGGCATGGTAAAGCTTGTAGTGAGAATTCAGACACTATCTGGGGCTTTCCTTCTCCTAGCCATCATGAACAAGTGTGCAATGTCAAAACAAAACTGCACTTGAAAAAAAGGGCTTGATGAACTGGGTACATAGTGTTGAGTTCTGTGTGCGTGCAGCTTGCGCAGCATTGGCAGCTCTTGCACTAGTGCAGCAACTCCAGAAATGAAGTTCTAGTCATCCTTTATTAGTCAACCTGTTTACCACCTCAGAGTCCTTCCTCATCTTGACATCAACTTGTCTGTTCCAATCATCATCTTCTCACAAGCAAACATTGAGGTCAACAGCAACTAGGCCTACTCAAAGAGGTTCTTTTTCCTTTCCTTTTTAACTTCTCTATTTACTCCTGTTGACCATCTGTATTTATTGACTCTGTTGACCATTTCTCATCAATATTTCTATTTCTCAGTTATAAGACCTAGGGGTGGTTTCTTTAATCTTTTCTTATATTTTGCTCTCATTCATCATGCTGTTCCTGCTATTTTGCGGTACTTATTTTGTTTTTCTAAGAGAATCTCCACCAGGCATCTAAACTAAATTTAGACACCCAGCACCCATTTCTACTCTCCACCGGGGGGTCTAAACACTGTCCTAAACTATGAAAATCCATTCCGCGTCCTATATCTTGCCTACATATAGGCTAGTATAGACACTGCCTATACGCCATTTCACAGGCGCACTTTGTGAATATTACCCCCCAGTTGGAGAGACATTGTCCACACTCATCCAATCAACTGCCCCATGTCGGCTTGTATTGCTCTCAATCCTCTCCTTGGAACTGTTGATGAAGACAATGATTTCAGTGAGTCCATTTTTTTCTTTTCCTGATTTATGTTTTTATCTGAATCAGCTCACTTGACTTTATCCTTCCAGTTGATTTTCCGCCGTCCCCAACTGCAGCCCACAATCAAAATATCATTGCTGAATCACAAAATGAAGGTATAGTGGCTCAAAAGAAAAGGCAGAAAACTACCAAGCGCAAGAGGACGTTGAGCTCTGTAGAGCTTGGGATCATGTCACCAAAGATCCTGCTATCAGAACTAATCAAGACGGCAATGATTTTTGGGAACGGATTACAAAGTGTTACACAAAGGCACATCCCTACCCACCTCAACCCCTGAATAGTCTGAAGAAGCGCTGGTCAATGTTACAATGTGTCATCAACAAATTTCACACCTGTGTTGTTCAGGTCAAACAGTTCAACCAAAGCGGAGCCTCATCCAAGGACCAGTTGAATTGTGCTTATTGTCTGTTTTCCAAAGACCAGCAAACCCGTTTCAAGCACATCCAGTGCTACACTATTCTCACTCAATGCCCCAAGTGGCATCCTGCAATCTTGGAAGGCCAAAAAAAGGCAACCACATCAGCTGCTAAGAAAAAAAAAAAGCTTGTAATCCAAGTGAAGAAGCCCCATCCAGTTTACCAGCATCAACCCTGGCATCCAAGCCCACCTCTGAGTTCAAATGAACTGGCAACAATCCCTCTGTAATCAAACGGCCTGTTGGAAAGAAGAAGGTCAAGATGGCCCATCAAGCTGTTGCCCGGGATGAATCGTGGAAAAATAAGCTTGCCAATGCTCACACCAAACTTGCCGTTCAATCAAAGACACTGAACAACATCCTCAAGGAGGACTTGGACTTGCTCAAGCTGCTTGCTGAAAGCGGGGCAGCTTCCACTCATCTTGCAATCATGACCAAGAATCTGGATGATCTTGATGACAAACAGATAGAGTTTTTCAAGTTGAAGTGATCTCAAATAATAAGCCCGCTCTGTGCAAATGCCTCTAGCTCCAATACCACTAGTAGCTCTTCTTGAAAAAATTTTTGCTTGCCTACTCTTGGTCTCTCTCCTCTCCCCTGCTACTCTGAAATCTATGCACATGTGATGTTTGCTTGCCTACTCTTGGTCTCTCTCCTCTCCCCTGCTACTCTGAAATTTATGCACATGCAATGTTTTTCATCTTATAAGGAATCTTGATTGTTTGTCATACACAAGAGTTAGCACTATGTAAATGGTAAAATAAAAACAAGAAAAACAACTAAATATCATCCTCACAACCTTTGATTTCCCACTGGTGCTTAATCAGGTTGTTTACAATTGAATGTGAGTTTCAACATCCTTCATAGCATTGTATTTATCTAAAAATTTGGCAAATGAGATTTACCCCTCTCTAACTACCTCAACTGGAGTGATGAATGCACTTGCATTGCCATTGTACACATACTGTAGATAGCTATCTCTCTCATCCTCCACTATCATGTTGTGGAGCATGATGCAAGTTTTCATAAAGTTCTTCAAGTTATGATGTTTCCAACCATGGGCTGGGCAAGAGAGGATGGCAAATCAAGCCTGCAGAACACCAAAGGCATGCTCCACATCCTTGTGCCGTGCTTCTTGCATCTTGACAAAGTGCTTCTGTTCTAATCCCCGAGATTGAGAGAGAGTTTTGACCAATGTTGCCCAGTCTGGGTAGATGCCATAAGCGAGGTAATATCCCTGATTGTACTGGTTTCCATTGATTGTATATTCACATTTGGGTGCAAGGCCATACAGTAGATTCTTGAACAGAGGCAAGCGATCCAACACGTTGATGTCATTGTGTGATCCTGGCATGCCATATCCACAAATTGTTTGATGTCACCACTTCCAGGATGATTGTTGGAGTCTGAAACATATGTAGAACAGGATCAATAAATGTATAAATGCCATGAATTTTTTTTCAATCTCACCTTTTCTTTTCCTTGGAACTGTCCTGCCCAGCCGGATGGGCAGTTCTTCCACTTCCAATGCATCCAGTAAAGTGATCCAAGCATCCCGGGGAATCCTTGTTTTGCACCAATTGTCAATAGTCTCTCCAGATTGCTGGCCGTTGGGTATTGAAAATATTCAGTTGAGTAGATGGACACAATGGCATTGCAGAAGAATTCCATGCAATCCAACAAGGTAGTCTCAGAAAGCTGAAGATACTCATCATTGCAATCTTCTGCACCACCATACGCAAGCATGCAAATAGCTGCTGTGACTTTCACTAGTGGGTGAAGGCCCATTCTTCCACAGGCATTGGCCTTTTGTTTGAAGTAGTTGTTGTGCGCTTCAACAGCCTCAACAATCTTCAAAAACAAGGGTCTTGCCATTCAAAATCACCTTTGGAAGACTTCCTCACCATACAGGTGGATTGGACTGAATTATTGTTGGTGAAGGCGGAGATAACTGCCTTCAAAATCCCTTGGCCAATTGGGCTGTTTTCCCGGTTTTGATCCTCCATGGATCATTCCAGAAATTTTGTTGTCTTCATCATCTTCAAGTATTGCGCCGGTAGTCTCGACAATTGCAGGTGTTTGTGCTTGAAGCCTAGCAATCATCTGCTGTTGTTGGGAGAGAATCAGGTTTAAGATTGAATCAATGTCCATGGAAAGTTGGATGATGAACTGTGTTTGCTTCTTTGATTTTATCACAATAGATCAAAGCATGTATCATTGGGGGTTGGGGATCATCCTTTCACATTCCCAAGGTCCTACATTAGGGCCCTAACTTAACTAAGTCTCTCTGTATGTCAGAGGGGGGACTTGTCCCACAGGGACCCTCCAAAGGAGGGACTTAGGCCTTATGTCTATGTTTTGGCTCTAGCCTAAAACAAATTTTGAGTGTTTTCCACTTGGGCGCTCATAGCTCGTTCATCTGACATGATGTTGGATGACGGTTTCCAATGAAAATGTGTGCTTTGTTCTTGTACTGCATTGTGTCCTTTTGTTCAATCTCATCAACCTCATTTTGCTGCTCCGCTGTGAAACTTTTCTTTATTTTTCCCTCTTTCCTCTGAATCTGTATCCATGTCTTGTCTGGTGTACTCACTTCCGTTATTAAATACAGCTGGAAAAAAATTTAATACATAAGAGCCTGAAATCCAAGTCTTTGGGATAATTGGATTGAAACAGAAGTTTACAGTCCTGCATATGCAATCCTAGGCCGTATGGGAAGGTATGCATTTTCCAGCTTCCAGCGTTGAGTGGTAATGGAAAGCCAGGGTCAATGCTGCTGGTCTTTAAAAATAAATCAAAAATAGGTTACTTGTCATGAAGTGGTGAAAATAGGACATGGAGAAAGGGGGGACACCAGCGCTTGTGGGGATGTAAAGCTTATGAGTAGATACACCCTAGATCAAGAGCTATTGGCAATTGGAAATATTCACCAGCCAAAGTTGAAACAGGCTAGAGCAAGGAATGTGACATAAGCCGTAAGTCCCTCCCTCCGGTCGGCAAGCACAATGCTTCACCACTTGACCACAGATGGAGGGTGGGACTTAGAGAAGCTCCACCGCGGGCTCTAAAATGCAGGCCTCAAAAATTGTTTTGAGGACCACGTGACCAGCTTTTAGGGCCCCAGAATGCTCTGGAACACACCACTGGTCCTCAAATCTGCCTGTGAAAAACAGTGAAAGGCTGTTCCCTGTAGGTCCCCCTTCCCCCATACTCCCACAAAATTAATTCTTCCTCCTTGACTTTTGTTCTCCTAATGGACCGTGTTGGTATCATCCAGAATATATTCAGCACCCAATCAAAGATAATCTCCAGCTCAACGTAAGATATTATTTCAGTTCTTCAAGGCGGGGCCGCAGCAACACAAGAAATCCTTTGACGCAACAAGAAATCTAGAGAACAAGACAAACCAAAACAAGGCGGGTCAAGAAAAGGACGTGCACCAAACCTTCAAAGGGACTTTGAAAGTGGCTACCATTGATTATACAAAGATTATCTTCCCAACTCACCTGTATACACAGATTACCAGTTTTGCCAACATTTCAGGATGCACAGAAGACTCTTTTTGAAGATTGTCAAGGATGTTGAGCAGCACAACATTTATTTTACTCACAGAGCTGATGCTCTAGGTAACCCTGGACTCAGAGGAATTTGAAAAATCACCTCCTCCCTCCAAATATTGGCGTACAGCGGGGCTTTTGATGCCAATGACAAATACATCCAAATTGGCAAATCAACAGCATCAAAATGTCTGTATCAATTTTGCAAGGCAATCATCCACCTTTACAGCAAATACTATCTTTGATCTCCAAATGAGAAGGACGTCAAGTGATTAATGGAAATCTGGAAGGACCGCGGTTTCCCTGACATGCTAGGTTTGATTGATTGCATGCATTGGGAATGAAAAAATTGTCCTACGGCTTGGCATGGAGTGTTTCAAGGGAAAGAAAAGGTATGCTCGTTTGATTGATTTCCACATTGTGATGTCAACAATATCTTATTTAATTTTTTATTCATGTAACAGGTTCCAACCATAGTCCTTGAGGCTGTTGCCTTGTATGATTTATGGATTTGGCATGCCTGGTTCCAGCAACAAAATCTCTTTCTTGGACGCCTCCTTGGTCTTCAACCAAATTGTGAATGGGAATGCCCCCAAATGCACATACTCAATCAACGGGAATACCTACAATCAAGGATATTACCTTGCCAATGGGATATATCCTGACTATTCCACATTGGTGAAAACAATTTTGCGTCCACAGGGTCTAGAACGCCAGGTAAGAAACCTATTCAACAATATCTTATCAAGTTTTGTGCTGACTTTATGTCTCAGCATTTTGCCAAGATGCAGGAGGCAGCACGAAAAGATGTCAAGTGTGCATTCGGAGTTCTGCAAGCACAATTTGCAATAGTTGCCCGACCCGCACTCACATGGAGCGTGGAGAAGCTTCATCTTGTGATGACAACTTGCATCATCCTCCACAATATGATTGTGGAGGATGAGAGGAACACAAACATTGATCACATCTACAATGCAGCTGCAAAATTTACACCCAATCACCCTTGTTCTTTCAATGGTGAATGCGTGGACAACTCCACCTTTATGCAAAACATTGTTGACATCAGAAACTCTGATTGGCATTACCAATTGCGGAACAATTTGATTGCCCACCTGTGGGCTCCTAAGGGGAGGGAAGCAACCTGGGACATTGACAGCAAGGATGTATAGGGTCTTTTTTTAACTTCAATTTCTTTTCTTTTCATATAATAAAAACATGTATCAATCCATTTTTTCATCTTTTTCACCTCATACAAGATGGAAATAAATATTGAATTGATTGTGTCTCAATCCCTATGATCAAATTTAACTTGATTACAAAAAAAAACTTGATTTAACACAAGTTGAACTCTAAAAATAACTCTCAATAATCATTCTTTGCAAATCAAAATGCAAGAGCAAGCACCATACATGTTACCAGCAGTGAGCTATTGAGAGGGACAGAGAACGACAAGATGAGAGAGAAGAAGTAGAGAGTAAACCAAATAAGGCAGAGTAGAGAGTAAAGAAAAGAGGGGCTGGAAATAGAACTACAAAAACCAAATTTGCTACTCCGTAGCCTTTCCCATCTCAGCTTCGAGACGATCCATGATTTTCTTTTGCTGGATTTCATAGTATTGTTTGACCATGTCACTTGCGTTGGTCAAGTCCTTATTCATGATTGCATTGTCAGCAAGGCACTGTAGATTCTCATTCTGAGAATCTAGGCTTTCTTGTTGTTTCTTTGCAACAACAACTATCTCAGAGTGAGCCGCCGCCATCTTCTTGAGTTGCTCGTGATTTGATAGATCTAATTGATGATCTTGATGGGCAATTTTTGATTTTTTTTCCCCATTGGACGCGCAGGAGGAGCAGATGTAGTTTCATCACCAGAGGCATTGGAATTGACCTTGATTGTAGTGGGGCCTGCACTGGGTATTGAGTTGGGAATGGAGCCTGAAGTTGGGCTTGATGGAACATTGATTGCTGGCTTTTTTGGTTCATTCTTCTTCTCCAAAGACAGAGTGTAAGTGTGCCATTTGGGTGACTTGCTGAGCACATTGTAGCAGGTTGTGAATGTGAACAACTTTCCTTGAAGCTTTGTATATAAAGTGTGCAACATTGACCTTTGATTGCTATCAGTGGTTCCTCTGGGATTACGGTGGTTGATCTGTTGGATACAGCCGTGGAACTTGTTGATTGCGTGCTGAATGATGGCCCAGCGGTTCTTCAGGCTTTTTGGAGATTGCTCAGGGTCTGGAATACGCTGGCAATAGTGTCAAGTAATGGTTTCCCAGAAGGCGTCTCCGGTTTGATCAGTGCCTTTCCTGCCATCTTCAGTTGTCTCAAGCCAGGAAGTGCAGATCTGGACGTCCTCGTGGTCATTGTAGTTTCGTGCGCGTATTCTTTTTTTAGATTCATTTTCATTGCTGCTTCCATCGCTTTCTTTGATCTTCCCATTGTCCTCAACACCTTCCTTGTTTTTGGTACTGTTTCTTTTTTTCTTTGGCTTTGTGTTTTTTTGGGTCTTTGTGGCAACTTTCTTCTTGTTTGTTGGAGTCTCTGAATAATACAAATGATTAATAGTTAGAAAGAAAGAAGTAAAAATACAACATGGAAGGAAAAGATAAATTGTACCTTCTTCAACAGAAGCAGACCTTTTCTTGGATGGTATTCCATGCGCCGAGGTGCTCGTCATTTCAAGAGATACTTAAAAGACATCATGTAAGTGAGAAGGTTGGGAAAAAAGGACAAGGGAAATCTCACCATCATTGCCCTCCATGATTTGTAGTGCTGGATCAAGAGGGATAGACATGTTGGGCATTTGCATATTGGTAGGTATATGTGGTTGGGATGGTATTGGGGGTATTGTTGCTGGTATTTCACAAGGGTTTGATGTGTGAAAGTGGAGTTTGCAAGGAGGAAGATGGGTCCCTAGCCGTCCCTAGATGTAGGGATGAGGCCGTGATTTTTAGGGTCAGCCGTAGAATAGGGACGCTGATAGGGGCCGCGGTGTGCGGAAGTTTTGGGGTTGGGGTCTGTAAATTACAGATAGGGACCCATTTCAGGGTCCGCAGTGGAGCTGCTCTTAGTGAATTTAAATTAGGACCTGCCGGTGGAAAACAGTGTGAGCACGAGTGTCTATACCATGCGCCGCAGTTGTGTTATTTTGCAATTTAGACACTCAAATAGACACACCCGGTGGAGATGGTCTAAGTTCTTATCTTTTTCATTTCACTAATCAATGATATTTAAAGTCTGCACTTCTCAGGTAGATACTTGGACAACTTCCTGTTGACTCTGTAGCCCCCAGCACGTGACTCAGCCGCGCATTTTCCTATGGTAGGATTTCATTTGGCAAAGCTGAGAAAATCTGCCACGAACCACGACTCACTACGCGCGTCTGCAGGAAAACGGAACGAACCACACAGTACGTTCCCCTTTTCTCCTTGTTATTTACATGGAGGGTGATGGCTTTGACAACAAAGTGTCTTGGAACAGGAATGCCCACCATTTTAGATCTTTCCCTGGACATACTTGAGCTTATCCTCTCACACCTTATCAGCAAATCCCCCTCATGGCACCACCAAAAACATCAAATACGGCGGTTCACAATAAGGATCCACGAGTTTTTTTTTCAAGCAGCGCAAGAAATTTTTAGATGTGCTGCACGATTGCTGCGCTCATATAATCAAGTTTTGTTTAGTTGAGTTGAGCAAGCAAGACACCCGTGGGGTCTGCTTGTGGTGTTAAATTTTATCATACATAAATTTAAGCAAGAATTCTCGCGCGATAAAAAAATTTAAAGCACACGAGAAGCAATAAATCTTATCGTGAACCCCCCTAATGGGTTTTGAACGGTGTGGGGCTTACTTGAGACGGGTTTGTCAAGCATGGGCGGACTGGTTGTATGAGCATCATCTGCATCGCCTGTTGAATTTCAATTCCAATTCCCAATTTTTCAACTTTTCTGAAACTCAAGCTTTGAAGACACTGAGGCCCCAATTATAAACATGTTTTTGAAAAACTTCTCAACTATTTTCAACTACGTTTGAGTTGAGAAATAGCGAGATTTTGTTATGAATTGATCTCAAAACCAGCTCAAATCAACTCCTCGAGTTGATTTGAGATTGTAAAATCTAGAAGTTGCTTTATTGCAACGGCCAGAGGGTCTTTGTCATGTGTGTGCGCTTTTTGCATGTCATGCAGCAGGAAGGCTGGGATGACAGCCTGAAATGACCCGGCACAGCCCTGTGAATACGTGTCCTATTGTCACATAGGTTGCGCCATGTCCGAGTCAGTATAGTCCCACGGCAACTTGAGCTTCTACAGTCAAAGGCTCGCCATGTCCCAGAAAGTCTTGCTGCAGTTTGTCCCGGAGCTTGTCTGATAACCAGTTGAAGTTGGCCAGGGACAATCGGAAGAACTCCACAAATTGTGTTTCAGGAATTTGATTATCTTTCCAAGGCTCCCATTGATCCGGTCGCTTGTAAGGCTGACAATTGACTCAAACGTAAACTCTGAGTGACTGTTTGCGTTGAAGTGTTTGCCAAAGAGCCATGTGAGTGAGCAAGTCGTTTGGGCGGGAGAGTTTCATCTGGTTTGTCTTGGAGTGAGAGTATTTTGCTTATTGGCTTGAGCCAGGCTGGGGTTTGGGACGTTGACAAAGGAGCAGATGGGGTTTATAATTCCACACTGCTTTTGAGCTGCTTTTGAAAAATTTTTGAGAAAGAAATTGGCTAAAAAAACAACAGAAATTTTTTTCAAAAGACTTTCAAACACGCTTGAAAATTTTTTCAAAAACCTGTTTATAATTGTGGCCTGAAACTGGAGTTACCTCTTTCTTGCTGCCGTGGAAACTTGACCAGATGGATGGAACACGATATTCAGCAATAACCCATTTGCATGTCGATCTTGCGCACCTTAGCCTAGAATTAATTTTAACCATTTGCATTGCACTCAAGCCTACTCTCAACTTGCTCTCCCTTTGTGATTACTCGCGATGTACCAAAGTTGAACTCCTTTTACCGATTTATGAAAGTCTTCAAGAAAGGATTCAAGGATTTTATGTATGGTCAACAAGCCATTTCACAGCAATTCTTAATCTCAGTTTCCCAAAGCTACGGATGCTTGCCATAGATGACTCCTTCCAATCAATAGACAGTTGGCTGAATCAGGACGTACAAGCTCCAATTGAAATGATTGCTGTCCATTACAGATTTATAGACGCGTACCCAAACTACTTTCCCGTTGATACCTTTTCAAAATTCCCTCGGTTAAAAAGAATAGTGTTTATGCGTTGTTATAGAGCAGATGATGACTTAGCAGCACACCACTTCTTTGCGGTCTGTGAAACTCTTAACATCAAATGTATATATGTTGATGGTTGGTGATGATGTGTCCCAAATAATGGTGAGTCTAAAATTCCCTGATGGCATAGTAAAACTTTCCATCTCTGTAATTCTATCTGCAAATATGAAACCAGAGTAGGAATCATTTTACTGACATAGACCTTCGGCGAGCACAGGACTTATGATTGGCAAACGGTTGAGCATTTCAGACAAAAACTACGTGTTCCTCGGTTCCTCTTATCTTCTATCGTCCGAGAGGTTTGTGTTTGATCCCTAATAGTAAGCTCTTGCTTGGCAAGTACAGAATTATACAGCAGGGCAAAAAATGCTTGCTGTTTTCCTGAAAATTGAATGAAAGTTTCCTCCAAAAAAAAAAAGAATTTGCATGAAAATCATGCTTTAATGCATATCAATTTACACTTTGTCACCTACAAAGTGCATAATTATGTACTTCCTCCAGCTTTCACATTATCACAGTTGCTGACCACGCTGTCCCTTGCTGTCGCTGTTGACTCCTGCATCCCTCCATCATCACCACCACAATGGCGTCACTTGTTCGTTAACTGGATCCGAGCAACGCCTGATCAATCCAAAAACGTGTTTGGCCATCGTAAGTCTAGTCATCACCACCACCACCAGTTCCAATTGACGTCATCCATCCCAAAGAAGATGATCTGACGGATCCAATTGCACTTTTCAGCCAGCGCAAGTCCAATCATCACCACCACCGCCAGTTGATCATCCATCCACAAGGATCCAAAGAACACGTTCGGACAAATCCAATCACCCTTTTCAGCCAGCGTAAGCCCAATCATCACCACCACCAATTGGTATAAATGTCCTCCAGATCATCCCTGCTCCCATCATTACCGCTCATCTGTTTTCTGATTTTCTTCCTCCAACCCATCCTCACTGCACTAGGAATCTTCAAAGCAATCCATAAAATCCAAAAGTATTGGTCAACAGCTAAGTAAATTGTTTATTACTTTCAACTGTTTCCCCTTCAATCAATTTCCCTCCCTTTCTTTTGCCGTCAACTGACCTCTTTTTCCTTTTTAAAGAAACCCAAAAACATTGCGTGCGGTCAAGATGAACAACTGGGACCTCCGAAGCAATCGAACAGCCTCTGGAGAGTCCGACCTCTCGATTAGTGAATGGTTTCACCATCCAATCACCCCCCCATCCGAGAGACATGTCCCTGAGCTCTTTGATGGGACCGCTCACCTGGTTGAAAAAGGTGATCGGCGTCGTGCGGCATTTCTTCGAATAACTGGCCAGAACTCCTCTGTATCCGACTCAAGCGCCGCCAACTCTCTTCCTCATCGGGAGACTGCCAATGTTGCGGCTCAACCTCCAATTATTCCGCCCTCAAATAGCCAATCAACCAATCCTACTTCTTTTCCAATCAGCATTGACTTTCTCTTCTACGTACCTGTACCAGCAGACCCACCCGCTGCTATTACCCGAAAACGGAGCCGACCACGAAATGCACCGCCACCTCCTCCCAAAACAAAAAAAGTTCAATCGGAAAGCGACAAGATTGTGATCGACTGGCCTGCTTCCAGCAACGATATCGAAGCATTCAAAGCTCGAGTCATCCAAGCCATCATGGAGAAAGAAGACGAGTCGTTTGCCGTGTATGTCAAGAAGCAAGATGCTAATGGCAACGTTCAGTGGTTTGCGACAGTACCCAACGACCATACCTTTGCCGCAAATCACAAGCGACGACTCGAATCCAATGAAATCTTTAAATCCTTTGTCACTGCCTCAAGCAGAGTAGCGGATAACCGTAAGATTTTGTGTCGCTTGGTCCAGAAGGACCCTCAAGTGATTGCTGAGGTATGCTCATCTTGACTTGGTTTGTTATTGATTGAGCTAACTATCTTCATTCTTTTTTCCAGAGAGAAAGTGCTTACAGTCAACTCAGGGTAGCGCATGGTGGACCATTGCCCCCACAAGAGCCACCACCTCCCGAGCCCACTGAAGGTTCAATATTGGCAGAAGCTCACTACAAGCTTATCAAACATTTATTTGCGGCAACCGATCCTTGCGAACGACTTACCGGCTCTCATGAATTACACGTCTTCATCAATCCAAAAAACAACAATGAATATTTCCCCTTGACGATGGCCAGAGCTAACGCCTGGGCCAAGGCTATAGTGAGTTTCAAATCTCTTTTCCTTACAGTCAAAATAAATCGTACCAATAACTATCCTTTTTCCAGAAAAATAACCCAAACGAGGTGACAATATCTACCCCTCCCGATTTGCTGATGTTCAGGTTTTGAACTAAGGAGACTGCCAATCCTCCCAGCTCAGCATCATCGGCACCAGCTTCTCTTTCTTTGCTGGCTCAAGCAGGCTTAACAACGTTCCCCATTCCGCCACCCTATTCTAATCAAATTTTCCCGGGCTATTACCCGTTCCCCATTCCTCACTTGCAACCAACGCACGCACCACCACAAGCACCGACACCAGCTCAACCAGGAACATCATTGAACATGGATGCTCCTGGCGCCAATATGAACTCTCTACCTGACTTTGTCGATAACAGTACCCTTGACGATTTTCTTCAATTTGCTCATATTGAGCCAGAGTACTCACTGGTGGTCAAAAAAGGACTCGGCGATCTAGGCATCACCCACTGGTCAATGTTCCAGTGGTTCCGAGACGACGAGCTTACTGCTAAAGGTGTACCTCCTGGTGCGGCACGATCACTTGTCAATAAAGTGAGGGAATATGGTCCCTTTTTAAGAAGAAATGCTCGGCCCTGAAGTCCTTATCCATTTTCATTTATTCTTTTTGTCATCAATCTATAAAAAAACACTAATCTTCCAAAAAAAAACTCACTCCCCTGGTCATATTGTTTGTAGTGATTGTTTCCCTTAATTGCTGTAGCTGTTAGCCTCAGAATCAAGTTGCTTTAGTTATTAACCTCAACTCCTCTTCTTTTTCTCTTCCTTTTTGCTCATCTACCCATAGCTATTAACCCAAAACGCTCTCTGGAGCTCCTCATTTTTTATATTCTGTTATGTAGATTCTCATTGTTACTGTAGTTTGTAATTTGAAGTAAAATAAGTGCTTTCAATTTTTCTTGCGACCAGTTTTTGAAACGGTCTGAGAGAAGTGAGAAAACGGATTGCAATTGATAGGAAGGAAGGATCAGTGGTGAAAAAGAGTACGATAAGGATTGAAAAACAACTAGGATAGAGATCAAACAAAAAAATAAGCTACAATCATTAACTACAATTCAGTCAATGTAACCCGAGCCTTGGAATAGGCCTTTCATGAGATGAGGAGTGAGTACAAGCTCGGCAAATGCCTGAATTTGATCCCCATCATCCACTCCACCATCCAGTTGACCATATCGCCATAGATTGGCCTTGAGTACGCTGAATCCCTTTTCGATGGGATTCAGGTCTGGAGAGTACGGAGGCAGATAGATCAGGTGACATCCCTTCGCTTCAACAATCTCCTGGATTCTTCCGTTGCGATGAAACGCCGCATTATCCATTACCAAGACCGATCGAGGACCTGGGAATGGATTCATCATCGGGATCTATAAAATTAAGCATAATTAGCATCTTGGTTGTACAACAGTGAGCTGGAATGACTTACCAGAATGTTTTTCAAGTAGAACTCAAAGTGGTCTCGATTGACACTTTCTTCTTGCACCGTAACGGCGACCAATCCGCTGAGAGCCACTGCAGGTATCAAGTTGAATCGGTGAGTTGCTCGCGCTACTACCAAGCGACTTGTCCTTTGTCCACCAGGGGCCCAGCCTCTGGTACGAATGACACCATCAAGGCACACCCCACTCTCATCTGCGACCAATCTGAATCAGCAACCAGTAAAAAGAAAGCAAAGAAAAAACTTACCGGTGAATACAAGACACTCAGGGTCATAGCGGCCAATCAAGCTGATGTAGGCCATTCAATCATCCGGATCGCGATTTGGGTGGACCTTCCGCATGGTCTTTTGCGTCCAATTGAAACATTTGTGAAGCTCATTTGAAATCGTCTGAGTTGAGATGTGAATGCCGTGTTGATTGAGGAGGTCCTGTTGGATTTCGGCTAGGTAGATAGTTGGCTTGTCTTTGACAAGTCCCTTTATAAACGTGCGTTCTTCATCGTTCAGTGCCAACGGGCGACCTCGTTCAAGGTAGGTTTCGGGGTTGCAGACAACTGAGCAAGTTCTCTCGTACAGGCGAGACCATCGTCAAAGGGAGTCAACACTGATTTGAGCCGCGTACATCCTGTTGATCTCTTCAAGGGTTGCGCCATTGAGTGCCACCTGCACAGCAGAAAACTTGAGGGAGGCACTGTACTGTTGATACATTAGCTGTATTTTTCAAAAGGATGGAAACTGATTAGTATTGAGAAGGAAATGAGTCTTAGAATGGGAAGGAACCTACGACTTTCGACGACAACGGATGTGAATGAAGATGTTTGAAGAACTCGGAGTTGACACTATGTGCGGGGTTCGTTGGCTGGGAGGATTGGATCAATGTAACTTTCACGGATAGGTGAGGTCTTAACACATAAAGTATGCAATTTATGGCTGACAAAGTGTAAATTGATATGCATTAAAGCATGATTTTCATGCAAATTCTTTTTTTTTTTCGGTGCAAACTTTCGTTTAATTTTCATAAAAACAGCAAGCATTCTTTGGACGGCTGTATATGATTAGCAAACTGTAAAGCATTTCAGACAACAATAACTTATTCCTTCGTTCCTCTCATCTTCTATCGTCCCAGAGCTTTGTGTTAGATCCTCAATATTAAGCTCTTGCTTGGCGAGTACAAAACTTATGATAGATATATGATTAGCAAACTGTATACATAGCATTTCAGACGACAGTAACCTATTCCTCTTATGTTCTATCGTCAAAGGGCTTGGTGTTACATAAATAGATCTCCAATAAATGTTGTATTGAAATCGAGTACATAGTTGAATTTGAACGCCCGTTTACAGATGTTTTCTGCTGAGTGCATGGAGCTTAAAAGACCAGTCCTTCCGCGGAGCATGCACCATCTCCTCTTTTCCCATTTATAGCCTCAATCCGTCCTCATTCAAGTCGCGTATTGTTCAAGTCATTTTGCAAGTCTAATCAATTTTCCTTCATGTTCTGTTCACCCGTCTGGTGTTGCCCTCAAAAAGTCCATCTTGAGATCGGCAAATAAGTGGTACATATGCACCAGTAGTATGTTTTTTTTTTTTTTAAAAAAAAAAGAGTAAAATATTACTAGTATGAAGGCTCAATATTTAACAAGAAGGGGCGCTTTTTTGGGCCAAGGAGATAGCATGGAGAGGGAGTGAGTGAGGGGAGGTGTGATGAGGGATGAGTGAGTGGTGGATGAGTGCGAAGGGCCCAGGGCGGGGATGAGCTATTAGACCCACTCCCTGGGATTTTTCAACACCTCCAGCAGCTCCTTTTCCGGCGATTCCAGCTCGGTGCCTAGCTCGCTCATGTACTCCCACCGGCTCGTCAAGGGCAGACTCATCAGGATACTCTCGATGCGTGCTCCGGGCGTCGCCAGTCCAAACTTGGTCCCTCGGTCATACACGAGATTAAATTCCACTACATCATCATCCGATCCACGTCAGCATTTACCATGAAAAAGTTGAAGCCAAAAAAAAAAAAAAAAAAAAAAAAAAGAGAGAGAGAGAGAGAGAAGGGAATGGTGGGAAGCGGAGGGAAGAGGTTGCCTACCATAGCGGCCGCGACGAAGCTGTTGCCATCGCTTGTGGTGGTCAGAAAATCGCATCCATTGACGGCGCTCGAGGATGGGCAAGTAGCTGGGCAAGAAGTGGTTTCCGAGGTCGCGAATGAAGTGGAAGAGCTGGAGGGGATTGTCGGAGGCGAGGTCGTCGAAGAAGATCCCCCCAATCCCACGGCGTTCGTGGCGATGGGGGATGTAGAAGTAGCGGTCGCACCAGCTCTTGAAGTCGGGATAGAAGCGCGGGTCGTGGCGGTCGCACTGCGTCTTGAGCGTGCGATGGAAGTGCTCCGCATCTTCTGGGAAGAGATAGCTGGGCGTCAAGTCTGTCCCCCCGCCGAACCACCACACCTTGGGTTTAGTCGTCTGCTGCTGAGCGTCGTCCTCTTTCTTGTCGGCGGGGTCTATAATCTCAAAGTATCGGTAGTTGAGATGGACCGTGGGAGCCATGGGGTTGTGGGGATGGGTGACCAGACTGATGCCGCAAGCGAAGAAGGGGAGCTCCGTCTTCCCGTCCCACCATCCGAACCGGTCCTCGTCCAGCCGATGCCGCATCTGGCTCACCGCCGCCGGCGGCAGACTCCCATGCACGATCGACACATTCACACCCGCCTTCTCAAACACCGCTCCGTCTTGTAGGATGCACGACGTGCCCGATCCCCCAGACGATCGCTCCCAATGATCCCAGCGGAACTTCGTGCTCGGATCTAGACTCGAAAGCCCCTCCACTATCTCTGTTTGTAGCAGCTGGATATACGCCGACATTCGATCCCGCATCGCCAGCGAGACATCATCGATCTTGTCTTCCAGCTCCTTTCTCGATTTCTGTTCCACCGTAGTCTCTGTCAACTGTTCTTGAACACATTTCAGCATGGTCATTATTAATCAATGGGTTAATGTGAAAGGAATAGCTGACCACTTTTTCTTGATGATCATGATGGCTGGAATTTTGAAGAGGCTGTGAAAACGGGAAAGAGAAGACATGTGATCAGGGAACGCAGGGTGCAACAAGTGGGGGGGTCATCCAGATGTTTATAATATATTTGGGCCAGAAAACTGACCGACTTTTCTTGACAAGGTATGGAGCGAGAAAGCGGCCACGGCGACTGACGCGAGCACGCCGGCTACCCAATTTTTCCTACCCTGAGCCAGGCCTGATGGACGCAGGTAGCTGCCGCTCGACACGGTCCGCGAGCATCGTGGTGGCACTGTGCACGGCGGGGGACATTCAGTTCACGTATTCAGACACACACACACACATGCTGCTTCGGCCAATCCAAATACTCACTCCCCGCTTTCCTGCTCGATGCGACCCTCCGTCCCTCTGCGTTAGCCAGTGTCCTGAGCGGAGTGATGCCGATGGTCCGGTGCATGGCGTGCATTTTCGATTTCATCGGCTGGCTGTCTCCCGCAACCGCTTTCTCATCCTGCGGCTGTACACCACCCCCCGGGGGGGCACCAAGCGGACGGGGGATGGAACAGAACTGCAGCTGCAAAGCGCCTCAGAAACTTGGCCTTACTATCTTTAATAGACTGCTCATGACATGTGAGCCATTATTAAAGGATTCAATAGATGAAGTTGTCATGGGGGAAGAAAAAAGGTAGAAAAAAAGTTTAGCTTGTGTAGAATTCATACATGGGGTATGATTTGATTGAGGAGAATCTATCTAGTGAGAAGTTGCCTTTCTTGATCTGAATACATAAATGTGAGCCACATCTAGAACCTAACTTAATGAAGCCCCTCTTGGTTTCTTGATTAAGTTAGATCTAGAACCAAGTGGGATCAATTATTACATTGTTTGCTCACTGGAAGAAGAATTAAAAACAAACGAGATGGGGGAGAAATCGGGCCCAGGGACCGGGGTGAGGCCCTGAGCCCCGGGACTTCGGGCTGATGCAAAATGGGGCCCCGCTCCCCGAAGCAGGGACGGAGTGCCCGGGGGAACGGTGGGCAAGCGGCAAACCACGACTTGAAGACTCGGGAAGAGGCGGCCTGCAGTGGATCATATTTTATTTATTTATGTCTGAGATGTCTCTGCAACTGCCGACCAGCCACCGGGCGCCATCGAAAATTTCGAAAAACGCGAGCAGGAAGCAGAAGAGACGGCGCACGAGATCATCATCCATCTTCACCTCCACCTCGGCCGACAGCACACGAGCCAATGAAGAACTAGCGACCGCGAAGGCCGCGGCGATGAAGCTGCTCGATCAACCGTTCGAGCAACAGCTGCAGCTGCAGCCCCTCTTAGATCAGGCGGCGTCCCTCCCCGCCTCGCCAAAATCGAAAAAGATCCGGTTCGCAGATGTCACCACTATCAGGATCGTCGAGGAAGAAGATCAGGCCATACACAGGCCTTCTCCACCTGCACCACCACCCATCTCCAAATCTGCCATCCCTCATCAGCAGCTTCACGCGTCTTGCCAGCATCATCCCACTCTCCACCCACATGCAGTTCTCTCGCAGACCCAAGATTCACCTCCACCAATCATCTCCTCAAGTACGCGCAAGAACAACACGTCCTCACTCCCACAACCAACCGGCTCGCATCATCATCAACAAGACATATTCCAAGTCTGTCGAGAGGAGATATTTGCCGACACGGCGATCGTGGATGCCTTTCAAGCGGCTATGAATGAGTTCTTGGTAACGCACTCTATTCCTTTCACCTCCCCCTCTTTTTTTTCTTCCTATTACCATTTTGTTCTGAACCCAATGAAGAAGACCCGCTTATTTCACTCCACTAATTTTTTTACAAATGCATTTTTTTGTGGGGTTCTACATTGACATATATATAAAAGTTTGATTGTTTTGCCACGAGTGCCCGTTCTGGCGCGATTCGGTTGCCCCAATCGCACACGGAGGAACGTCGGACGGCTGCCCTGTGAATAACCTTCCCGCACACTGTTCAAGCATAACTAGTGTTGAGAGAGGAATGACTAATAAATGATGGATCATTTTTTGACGGTGGCGCTTTCCCCAATGATGCACAGGTATTACGGGAAGCCCCCTCCTGGACCCTCATCTAAAAGCAAAAAGCCCGCTCTCAAGACCATCTTTCTGCCCCGCCCAACAGCCGCTTCATTCACTGACATACAACCAATCCCAGATGGGCCTAACGAGTCCGGAGTTGACACGGGCCCCCGGCAAGTCACCAGTCCGGTGGATTCGGATTTGGATATGGATGAGTATTGGGATATGGTCCAAGAAGGGTCCCTGTAATCATACACTAGAAAATTGGGTTGAGATGGCTGATGTAATACGTACATAAAAGTGGCACGAAAGAGAAAAAGAAGTCACATGGAGAAATGAATTCACATAGAGGAATGAATTTGGGATGAAGCGCTTTGCGTGTGGAATTAAAACTTGAAGATTAGAATTCAACAGATGAATGAGATATATATGAGTTGAAGAAAATCAAATAACCACCCCAGATAAAACAACATGAGACTCTGGCGAGCTGAGTGGTTTGTATCAACCCTGCCCAGACCGTCCACAGACAGGACTTGCAACCATCTCCCCAGGCTAGTCAAGTGTGATGTGATAAGAAGCTATATACCTTGATGAGCAGTTGGGCAACCCAATTACTAAGTTCACCAGAACCTTGTTGGATGAATGGTTGGATCTTTCCAGCCGTAATACACCCAGCATGACATGATTGCTGATCACAGCTGGGCTTCCCAATCTGCTCTATCCACCTCAAAAAAGAAGAAGGGCCCGTAAAAAAAGGTGGGTGGCATCAATGAAGAAACTCTTTAATTATGTGGACATTTTAAGTTCTAGGGAGAGCTCTGGCTGGTAAAATCACCCCGAACAATGTAGTGACTCTTCTGTTCAGTTTACATACACCAACCAAGATGTCCAGGATGACAATATCACTCCCTGAATCATATCAGCTTCATGCAGTCCTAGCATGGTATAGGAACTCATTGTTGTGAGTAGGATGTCACGTTTCAGAATCAAGTAGCAGAGAAAAAACATATTGTATTTCTCAAAAAGCTTGGACACTTTTCTGGAAAATGATTTTTGCTCCAGCTTTTACTAGTTATAGTTATGGGGTATTGGGTAACCTAGTGGATTGACAGGCCAAGATTTCAATGGTTGTAACCATTTTCCAGTCCTCAAAGTATGAAACTGGGCTTTGAGAGGAAAAAAACAAGTCCATGGATGTCCAACATATTTGAGAAACACAATATATATTTCTAACTTCAAATCTTACTCATTTTTTCTCCATCAAGTTGGGGATCACAACCGCACCAACAGCATTTTTGTATATTAATATTGATGTCAATATGTAGTTGATCTCCTGGATTAATTTTGCTAATTGTGTCAAGTCACTGATTGATCTATATATATCCTCTCTGAATCAGAGCATGAAATTCAAGATAAAGAAAGCTTGGAGGGCCCAACATAAATATGTTAAAGAAATTATCCAATCAATTTGCATGCCCAGAAATATGAAACTAGATTCATGTGTCATTTACATACGATGTACTTTCTGGTGTTGGAGTATTGCTGGAGTCCACTGCATCCAAAGGTACATAAACACCTTCCTAGATACATATTTAAATCTGTGAATCAATTGGCATTGATCTGGATACTGTTGGATATGTAGCATTTTCATGTTATGTGGGTTGTTCTTACCCCATATGTATCCATTCTTTTTAACAATTTGGCCCAAAGTTGATTATGATCAGGGGATCCAATGAGATCCAATGACCAACTTTTTGAGTATCTGTGGATCACTGTTTGGATATGGCTGTTATAGATATTATTTACATATCAAAAGTGAGCTCTCATCCTGACAAGTGTAGCTGGCTGGTATTTTCTTCTTGGAGAGACTTGCATGAGCCAAGCGTCAAAGAAGGATGCACCGGCATGACGCGAGACTAAATAAATATGTATGAGTGATGTCAACGGGGGAATGATACAGGCACCCCGGGGTGGCGGTGATGAGCTCAGCAAGGGTTGTCCTCCTCCAAACTACATAATTGAACTCTCAGACAGTTTCACACAGAAAAGCAGTCAACCAACACAACAAACAGTCAACACTCAACGCTCACCATGTCCACCCGTAAGAAAGTGCTCCTCAAAGTCATCATCCTCGGAGACTCCGGGGTCGGGAAGACCTCGCTCATGAACCAATACGTCAACAAGCGCTTCTCCACCCAGTACAAGGTACATGATGCATCTTCACTCGTCTCCCCTTGTTGTATCACTGCGTACTGATCCCCTTACCCGCCCTGATCTCCAAAGGCTACCATTGGCGCCGATTTCTTGACCAAGGAAGTGTACATCGAATCGCCCGATCCGAACGACGCTTCTGCCAACAACCCCCAACAGCCGCCCTCCAGCTCGGCCCCTGCCAGCACCACAAATAACGGCGCGGACCGGGTCGTCACCATGCAAGTCAGTGGAGATACACATATATCCTCTAAAGAAAAAAAAAGAAAGAAACATGCGAATGAAAGAGCTGATGTGGATTGCTCTCTCTTTCTCTCTCTCTTTCAAATCTCATTTCTTTCTTCTTGTATGTATGACATCCACTGAACACTTTCGTCAAGGATGATAGCTTTGGGATACGGCAGGCCAAGAACGATTTCAGTCGCTTGGGGTCGCTTTCTATCGGGGGGCAGATTGCTGCGTGTTGGTGTTTGATGTGAACAGCTCGAAAAGCTTTGAGACGCTCGATAGCTGGAGGGACGAATTTCTGATTCAGGTGGGGTTATTTTTTTATTTATCTGTTTACATCATCATCATCAAATTGCTGCAAAACATAAACCGAGTTATTGGGATTGATTTGCATATCGGCAGGCTTCACCGCGGGATCCAGATAACTTCCCCTTCGTCGTCTTGGGAAACAAGATAGATGTAGAAGAAAACAAGCGGCAGGTAAAGAGAGAACGTAGACTAGATGGATCATTCAAGTACTGATTCTCATGGACTCACTACAGGTATCACAAAAGCGAGCGATGAGCTGGTGCCAGTCGAAAGGGAACATACCCTACTTCGAAACCTCAGCCAAGGAGTCGATCAATGTCGAGCAGTCGTTTATTGCCGCCTGTCGAAACGCTTTGAGTGTTGGCGACTCGATGGATGACGGGTCAGATCGTCTTTCATGCTTTTCTTCTTTATCTTGGGTAGCCCAGAATCATGCATGGAAAAGTACTCACGCCATCATCCTCTTGGCCACTGAATTCTGTATAACTGGTTGTTCAGATTTGCTGATTACCCCGACCCTATCATGTTGAATTCGGATGGCCAACAGAGCTACGGATGCGGATGTTGAACGTGAGTTGGGTTTGTTTTTCTTTGGGGGCGGGACTTGTCCGGAGAAGCTGAAGAACACCCTTCTTGATTTATTTTGTTACATGCGCCATTGCATCTATCCGCTCTTCTTCGTTCGTCTCTGCGGAAAGCCCGAATGCGTGCTCTCGACCATCCAATTCATTTTCACACACCTTCACCCGGCCCGCGCGTGCTCTTTCTGCTCTCCTTGTGACCTTATACATATATAACCCTGCGAACGATAATCCTTTGGTGCTGCTCTGCTTAGCAATTTTGTTTGTTTGTTAGTTTGTTTGTGTGCTTGTGCGTGTGGCATGTATCCTCAAAAAATACATCGTTTTGTCTTCTCCTCCCGCTGAACAGATTCCTTTTTTTTTCTCATCTTCATTTTGTTTTGTTTTTGGGAGGGGGGGGGGCTTTTTTTTTCCGACTACATAGTACATCACCGAAATTCCTTCCTGAATCCTAGTCTATCTCATTCGTACGTCTTATATAACATGTCCAAACCTAACACACACACACACACACACAATAAATTTGGATTGTCTACATTTTTTTTTCTTATTTGGTTTTTTTTAGGTCGATATAAATATTTGCTCAACAAAAAAATGAAAAAAGAGAGAAAAAAAAAAGAACAAGTTCTGTGTAATCAATCCTTTCATCCGACCGTGCATTCTCCATTGATATTCCCCACTTACATATACATGCTTTTTTTTTATAGAGTGCTGTTGGCCAGACCTGACAGACAGAGTATATGTGGATGTGTGTGGTCGCAGAACCTCAGCTACAGTTCTATGTAGTCTTGCTGCTACGTATCCACCTGATCAGGCCACAAGGCGTTACTATGAATCAATAGAAAACTGTCCGGTTGTTGACTTGCGGATGTCCCAGCGGCAGTTTGAGTCAACGACCGGACGGGCGGGGTCCACTTCTTGTTTCGTGAGTTTTACACTTTTCGCGACAAAATGTCCTCCCTAGGGTGACCCGGAGCCGCGGCCCCCAAGCCGCCCGGTGTATGGGCGTGCATAGCCCCTACGCGCTGCCTTGTCCCGCTTCTGTCGGGGGCAAGGGTGTGGCTAGAGCTCTGCGTTACCTAGTAATCCACCCTCGTTTGGGTAAATATTTAGCTAACTAAAGTTAGCTACCGACTGTATTTCCAACTTAGAGCAGCTCCAGCGGGGGAGGTAAAACCCGGTAGCCAAAAACCGAAAATACCTCCCGTCCGCAGCAACATAGCTCCCGTGGCTGCTGCGGCATCCAGCGGCAGTAGTCATCTGTAGAGCAAAACTGGCCTGTCACCAGGAATTTTGATTGACCCAAAACCCCCGGTCATCCACATTCTTCGATGGACAACCATGGCCTCATTCGAAACTTCCTCAGCCAATCCTCAATCACCTTGAATTCTAGTCGAAACCACCAAATGATGATGCAGTCCGCAGCACTACTGGTCAACGAAGAAGAATCACGAAAACGAAAAAGAGGAGGTTCAAAACCTGGTCGCCAACTCAACCTACCACACAACTTTGAAGAAGGCCATCAGCTTCTGTACAAGCATTACTTTGCGCCAGATCCGCTGTATCCACCTCATATTTTTTGACGTCGATTCCGGATGTACCGCAAGCTATTCCTCCGGATTACCGATGCTGTTACCAAACATGACAAATATTTTGTCCAAAAGCGGGATGCTGTCGGCCGTTTTGGATTGACACCTATTCAGAAAGTTGCATCTGCACTGAGGATGCTAGCTTATGGTGGAGCAGCTGATGCAAATGATGAATACATTCAAATTTCCAAGAGCACCTCACTTGAAAGCCTCAACAGGTTTTGCAATGTGATTATTCAGATTTACGAGGAGGAGTACCTACACTATCCTACCAAAACCAATCTCAAACGTCTCTTGGCTGTTGGTGAATCAAGAGGGTTCCCCGGCATGCTGGGTTTGCTTGACTGCATGCATTGGGAATGGAAGAACTGCCCAACAGGATGGGCTGGGAATTATAAAGGAAAAGACAAGGTACATTTTCTGTGATTCTGATTTGGAATCAACACTGATAAGTCCCCTTTTCAACATACAGAAAACCACAATTGTCCTTGAAGCCGTTGCCTCCCATGACTTGTGGCTATGGCATGCTTTCTTTGGTCTCCCTGGCTCCCAGAACGACATCACCATTCTTGAGCACTCGCCGCTCTTTTGCAATCTCATCAACGGCACCGCTCCCTCATGCGAATGCACCATAAATGGTCATCAATACACTAAAGGCTACTACTTGTCTGATGGGATCTATCCCAAGTGGTCCACCTTGGTGAAAACAATCTCACAACCTCAAGGCCTGGATAAAAAAGTAAGGCATCTTATTTCTTGTTTCATCTATCATAATGATCAGTTACTCATTCCCTTTGATTAAATATTCCTTTAGCTGTTTGCAAAAACTCAAGAAGCCACTTGAAAAGATGTTGAACAAGCCTTTGGAGTCTTGCAAGCAAGATTTGCCATTGTTGCAAGACCCGCTCGCGGATGGAGTCCCCAAAACCTGAAGAAAATAATGCGATGTTGTGTAATCTTGCACAACATGATCATAGAAAACAAGCCTGGAATGGGAAACGAGTTTGTGTAGGATGGAACCTCTGCTATAATTTCTTCACCAAGCCCTACCAGATCGCAATCATTTTCTCAGATTGTTTCTTCTATAAACTCTATACGTAGCGAAGAGACACATTATCAACTCCAAAACGATCTTGTTCAACACCTCTGGAATTTGCAAGGATTGAGGGAATCTTGATTTTTTTCATTTGCTTTCTATTTTCCCAAACACTACATACCCTACAACATATCCCGTACGGGATACTGAGTAAGACATTACGGTATATAAGGGATATCTTGTAGTGGTCAACTTTTTCAAACCACCCTCATATAACATCACCATATCACCATATCATATAACTGTCATATCCCAATCTAACAATATCAGATCACTGTCATATTACAAGATACTAACCTCATATCACTACTGTATCACAAGACAACACTATTGTAAGCACTGTCAGCATTGACCAGTCAAACATGGCTGGTCAAGCAGTGCTCAGACAGACATGTTCAACCAGTGATCTTGGACATGCACCGTCCAACCAAAGCCCATGCTGGCCATTCAAGCGGGTCTGCCCAATCAGTTCCTGGCTGGTGGTGACTGGTTGCAGTCAAACCTATTGGACAGGCCCATCCAACTGGCTGGCACGGGCTTTGGTCAGGCTGTGCCTGTCCAATCACTGGTCAAACACGGCTGTTCAAGAACTTCTAAACCAGCCACGTTTGACCAATCAATGCCAGCAGTGAAGCTTACCTCACTCTAAGCTTGCATCAACAAAGGTCTTCAGTAATACTCAAGCTGCCACATGTCAACTGCAGGCATTTGAGGAAGTTATTATTGTGGTGCCTCACCCAGGGTCTGTCCCAGTGCATTGCCACAAAAAGTGCTTGACCTGATCAACAAGTGCAACAAAATTGGTAAACTCCATGCAAAACATCTGTATTAATGTGGACAACTTTCCAAGGCCACCATGAACAACCAAAAGGCTTGTTGTAACAAGTGGTTTCCGCGGTTGGTGCTCTATAGTCTCACTTTGAAAATCTTGTCATTGTGGCAAAACCTTTAGTATAATGCCTTGTGCCTGTCAAGATGTGGCTTCACGTGTCAAAATTTCCCAAATTACCTATTTTTCCCTTGTTTTTTCAGGAAAAAAGACCCTTTCACATGGTGAATCAGAAACCTAGATGTTACTAATGGATGCCTGTGAGCCAAGGATTGATTTTCACATAGTGGTGTGGTAGTACACACATTTTGCCGGTCAAGATTGGGCTTCACACATCAAACTTTCACAAATTACCTATTTTTCCCGTGTTTTCTCAGGAAAAAAGACCCTTGCACATAGTGAAACAAAAACATAGATATGGCCAATTGATGCCTGTGAGCCAAGGTTTGATTTTTGTATTGTGATGTGGTAGTAATACACTACAAACATTTGTAATTTCAACTAAAGAAAAAACTACTGTTTGGGTTAAGCAAAATGTTAACTTTTTTCAACAAAATGGCTCAGTAATAAAAATTGAGCAAAACTGAGCATGCTCAGCAAAATCCCCCAAAGTTGCCATAATGAATAAAAATCATTTCTGCTCAGTTTCTAAAAAAAAAGAAAATTGCTGAGCATGCTCAGTAAAGCTTATTTTTCACTTCTGACCCTTTTCTGTAAAATTGGGTATATGTTTTGCCCATCCCAATTTTACATTTTCTTTCTGGGCAGAGTTGCAAATGTTTGTAGTGACACATGTTTTGCCCGTCAAGATTTGGCTTCATGTATCAAAATTTCACAAATTATCTAGTTTTCTTGTGTCTTCCCAGGAAAAAAGACCCTTGCTGTCAGCTTGCTACTATGACAGAGCCAACCTGACAAAGGTAACATAAATAGAGACATTATTACTACAATATTAAGACCCATTTATATGACTAATAATGTACAAAGAAATCAGTTTACTTATTTTTATCCAATAAAGCTTAGCAAAGTCCTGGCACCATAAAAATAAGTAATAAATTAAAATAACAACTACTTTTTACAAAAATACTAAATAACTTATAAACCTTGAGGATAACTTAGAATATTATGTCATATTCTGAATCCTCATGCAAATTAATGTAGGGTCCCTCACTGGACATGCAAATTAATGTAGGGTCCCTCACTGGAAGTATCCCTAAATTCCTACTCCTTCACCTTGAACCAATTACACGTAAGAATTGGCCACAAATATATGTCACATGGACATTACACACGTATGTACTTGTTATATATGCATACTATATGTGAAATGACCAATTATGGACTTATAATTGAGGTGTTGTGTATAGTTTGGGAGTTAGGCCCAATTGGGGTTTAAACCTCCAACCCCGCGCGTGGATTATATAATCCAACTGGAAATTGGCCAAATGCGTGGAAATAGCTAATCCCCTAGTTACCACATATGTACAAGTGTAACTAGGGTAAAAGTAGATTCTACGTGGTTTATTTACAAGGTTTTATTAATAAAAACCTTGAATACATAAGAGTAACATAGCCAGTGTGGCCTTTAATGATTGGCCTTAGCCATTTGTGGCCCATTTGCGTCATTTGTGGCCCATTTCAGATACAATTACACGTCAGTGTTGCTATGTACCTTAGTTACAATAACTAAATAGGTTATTAAGGTCATAAAAAGCACTTGTGACGCTGAATTAATGACCAGCAGTGTCATTGGGATGAGCCTTGTTAGTGCCAATCTCCCAAATTGGCCACATTGCGCTGAAAACTAGTTACTACACGCACACAGGCAGAAAGGTCCTCCACTATGAGTGAAATTAGTATATATAGAGCCCTCTTTCCACGCCAAAAGTTGTTCATCATCATCAATTATTATTACAGTCAATCAGTTACGCCGTGTCCTGTCCTTACTTCAGTTACTCTGCCCTGTTTTGCCTGTTTTATCCGTGGTGTTCTCTTTAAATCAACCAACCTACGTGTCCAGCTCCTGCGCAGAAACTTACCAATCTACCCAGCAGCTCTACTTCACCCCCCTACGTGGCTTTTTGGCTTAAAAGAAGCAATAGTGAGTACTTCTTTTATCCTTCTGTCCCCATTCTGGTTCCTTAAATTGGAAAAGCACTTTGGTACCACCTTCTGTTACGCAGAAACCCATTGTTTGCTTAATCAGATACCACCCTGCTTAGCAGATCTCTGATTTAGAGGGCACCTACAAACACCCCTGCGCCAGCAGGCCCCTCTATAAAAAGAATTATATTCTTTTTATCTCTTCTTTACTACTTTTCTACGTGAAATTACCCCACTTTACCCTTATTTTGCACTCTTATCACCTTGTGTAGCTAAAAGGTACTAGCCCTTGGCATCACAGAGGCTGAAACTTGCACATGGTCAATCAAGAACATAGATATGGGCAATTGATTCCTCTGAGTCAAGGGTTGATTTGCATATAGTGGTGTGGCAGTCTCATGCAGCCATTTGCCTGTTAAGATGTGGCTTCACGCATCAAAATATCACAAATTACCCTCTTTTTCTGCATTTTCTCATGAAAAAAGACCCTTGCACACGGTGAATTAAAAACATAGATATGGCCAATTGATGCCTTTGAGCTAAGATTTGATTTTCATATAGTGGTGTGTTATTATCACATGTTTTGCCTGTCAACATTTGGCTTCACCCATGAATATTTCACAAATCACCTTTTTTTGTGTTTTCTGCGGGAAAAAGTGCCTTGCACATGGTGAAACAAAAACATAGATATAGACTATAGATGCCTGTGGTCCAAGGTTTGGTTTATATAAATTGGTGTGGTAGTATTGCGTTTTTGCCTATCAAGGTTTGGCTTTGCGCATCCAAATTTCACAAATTACCCATTTTTTCTGCATTTTCTCATGAAAAAAGACCCTTGCACATGGGGAATCAAAAAAATGGATATTCCCAATTGATGCATGTGATTCAAGATTGAAATTTCATATAGTGGTGTGGTAGTATCATTCCTTTTGCCTGTTGAGATTGGGCCTCACACACACCCAAATTTCACAAATTACCTATTTTCCTGTGTTTCCCCAGGAAAAAGACCCTTGGTCAAGGTGAATCAAAAACATAGGTATGGCCAATTGATGAATCTGAGTCAAGTGTTGATTTGCAAATAGTGGTGTGGTAGTATCATGCCTTTTGCATGTCAAGATTTGGCTTCACGCATCACAATTTCACAAATCATCTATTTTCCCATGTTTTCTCAGGAAAAGAGACCCTTGCACATGGTGAATCAAAAACATAGATTTGGCCAATTGATGCCTCTGAGTCAAGTGATGATTTGAGTATAGTGGTGTGGTAGTATCATGCCTTTTGCCTGTCAAGATTGGGCCTCATGCATCAAAATTTTACAAATTACCTATTGTTCCCATGTTTTCCTCAGGAAAAAGACCCTTTCACATGGTGAATCAGAAACAAAGATATTATCAATTGATGCCTGTGAGCCAAGGATTGATTTTCATATAATGGTGTTGTGAGCCTGGGTCTCTTATGTGACAACAGGACACAAGAAAGGGGAGCACAATAGTTGATTCCAGAAAGGATAAGGAGAGGACAACTATTGTGAAGTAGAGAAGGAAGAAGGAGAGGAAGAAGAATAGGGTTATAACTATGAATATGATGATCTTTGGCCTTCTATGGGCTATTCTGGTTCTCTCCTTAAAGGAGGATGGTTTAAGGGCAGCTAAGCTTAACCCCTCTTCTCTTAAGAAACAGAGAAGGTCCAGTTAAATACTGCCTT
The DNA here is from genome assembly GCA_002873125.1 of Puccinia coronata f. sp. avenae. NCBI lineage: Eukaryota > Fungi > Basidiomycota > Pucciniomycetes > Pucciniales > Pucciniaceae > Puccinia > Puccinia coronata. Next base: position 109,451 of record PGCI01000091.1, on the reverse strand, counting down.
GCTTTTGTATGCCAAAGGAAACTGACATAGGTTTTGTAGCAGGAAACCTATTTGGATTTTAGCAGCAGTCCACAGAAGCACAGATGATATGTTTATTGGTTTTGTTCTTTATTTGATTGGAGAAGAAGATGAGCAGGATGGATGAAAAGATCAAGAGCTCAGAGGAACTTTGAAGGAAGAGAGAACTTGGAAAAAGCTACTTAATTTTCAATTAGATGACACCAAATGACCACAACAACGTAGGGATGTGATGGAATCTGTGTTGATTGAGTAGGGAGGAGTGATAATGTCCAGAGTTGTCTGATTCTTCTAAGTTGGTGGTTCTGAGTGATGATGAAGTTTTTCATTCAGCCAGCTGAAAAAATGGTTAAACTTGTTGATTGAAATGCATGTATTCAACATGGTTTGAACTTAGAAAATAATAGATGTTCAAGGTGTAATTACTCCTCAATTATACATCACAACTATGGACAATAATAGATGAAAATAATCAGAAAAATGAGGGGAATATGGAGAGGACATTGTTGAAGCTTTTTGGGCAACAGCGTTGTTTCTAAGGCTGACAGGTGTGATAGTATCACACATTTTGACAGTCAAGATTGGGCTTCACACATCAAAATTTCACAAATTACCTATCTTTCCTGTGTTTTCTCAGGAAAAGAGACCCTTGAACATGGTGAAAAAAAAACATAGATATGGCAAATTGATGCCCCTGAGCCAAGATTTGATTGTCATATAGTTGTGCGGTAGTGTCATGTGTTTTGCTTGTCAAGATTTGGCTTCACGCATCAAAATTTCACAAATTACCTATTTTTCCTGCGTCTTCCTAGGCAAAAAGACCCTGGCACATGGTGAACCAAAAACATAGATATGGCAAATTGATTTCTTCAAGTCAAGGGTTGATTTTCATCAAGTTGTGTGGCAGTATCATGCCTTTTGCCTGTCACAATTTGGCTTCACACATCAAACTTTCACAAATTACCAATTTATTTCTGTCTTTCCTCATGAAAAAGGACTCATGCACATGGTGAATCAAAAACATAGATATGGACAATTGGTATCTGTGAGTCAATTTTCATTCTTGATATAGTGGTGTGGTATTATAACATGTTTTACCTGTCAAGATTTGGCATCATTCATGAATACTTCACAAATTACCTTTTTTTTCAGTGTTTTCTCAGGAAAAAAGACCCTTGCACATGGTGAAACAAAAAAATAGATATAGAAAATTGATGCCTTTGAGACAAGGTTTATTTTTTATAGTGGTGTGGTATTCTTGCGTGTTTTGCTTGTCAAGATTTGGCTTCACACATCCAAATTTCACAACTTACCCGTTTTTTCTGCATTTTCTCAGGAAAAAAGACCCTTGCACATGGTGAATCAAAAATGTAGATATGGCCAATTGATGCCTGTGAGCCAAGGATTGATTTGAATCTAGTGGTGTGGTAGTATCATGCCTTTTTCCTGTCAAGATTGGCCTTCAGGCATCAAAATTTCCCAAATTCCCTTTTTATCCCATGTTTTCTCAGGAAAAAAAACCTTCGCACATGTTGAATCAAAAAAAACAGATATAGCCAATTGATGCCTCCTGTGAGCCAAAGGTTGATTCTCACATAGTTGTGTGGTAGTATCACGTGTTTTGCCTGTCAAGATTTGGCTTTGCACATGAAAATTTCCCAAATTACCCATTTTTTCTGCTTTTTCTCAGGAACAAAAACCCTTTCACATGATGAATGAAAAATTTAGATATGGCCAATTGATGTGTCAGAGTCAAGGGTTGATTTGAATATAGTGGTGTGGTATTATTACATCTTTTTCCTGTAAAGATTGTGCTTCACGCATCAGAATTTCAGAAATTACCAATTTTTCCCGTGTTTTCTCACAAGAAAGACCCTTGCACATGGTAAATCAAAGACATAGATACTTCCAATTGATGCCTGTGAGCCAAGGTTTAATTTTCATATAATTGTAAGGTAGTATTGCGTGTTTTGCTGGTCAAGATTTGGCTTCACGCTTGAATATGTCAAAAATCACCTTTTTTTTCTGCCTTTTCTCAGGAAAAAAGACCCTTTCACACGGTGAAAAAAAGATATAGACAATTGATGCCTGTGAGCCAAGGTTTGATTTTCATATAGTGGTGTGGTATGATTGCGTTTTTTGCCTGTCAAGATTTGGCTTCATGCATCAAAATTTCACAATTTACCTCTTTTTCCTGTGTTTTCTCAGGAAAAAAGACCCTTGCACATGGTGAATCAGAAACAACAATATTGCCAATTCATGCCTGCAAGCCAAGGTTTGATTTGAATGTAGTGGTGTGATAGTATCATGCCTTATCCCTGTCAAGATTGGGCTTCACGCATCAAAATTTCACAAATTCCCTATTCATCCTGTGTTTTCTCAGGAAAAATGACCCTTGCACATGGTGAATCAAAACACAGATATAGCCAATTGAGGCCTCTGAGTCAGGTTTTCATTGACATACAGTGGTGTTGTAAAATTGTGCCTTTTGCCCGTCAAGACTTGGCTTCACGCATCAAAAGTTCACAAATTACCCATTTTTTCTGCATTTTCTCAGGAACAAAGACCCTTTCACATGGTCAATCAAAAAAATTGATATGGCAAATTGATGCATGTGAGCCAAGATTTCATTTGCATATAGTGGTGTGGCAGTATCATGCCTTTTGCCTGTCAAGATTGGGCTTTGTGCATGAAAAATCCATCGATTCACCATGTGCAAGGGTCTTTTTTTGTGAGAAAACACAGGAAAAATGGATAATTTGTGAAATTTTGATGCGTGAAGCAAAATCTCAACAGGCAAATACATGATACAACCACACCACTTTATGCAAATCAACCCTTGACTATTGGCCATATCTTCATTTTTCATTCACAATGTGAAAGGGTCTCTGTTCCTGAGAAAAAGCAGAAAAAACGGGTAATTTGGGAAATTTCCATGTGCAAAGCCAAACCTTGACAAGCAAAACACATGATACTTCCACACAACTATGTGAAAATCAAACCTTGGCTCACAGGAGGCATCAATTGGATATGTCTATGTTTTTGATACACCATGTGCAAGGGTATATTTTCCTGAGAAAACACAGGATAAATAGGGAATTTGTGAAATTTTGCTGCCTGAGCCCAATCTTGACAGGCAAACGGCATGATACTACCACACCAGTATGTGAAAATCATCAATCAATTCAGTGGCATCAATTGGCTATATCTATGTTTTTGATTCACCGTGTGCAAGTGTCTTTTTTCCTGAGAAAACATGGGAAAAGTAGATCATTTGTGAAATATTGATGCATGAAGCCAAATCTTGACAGGCAAACGGCATATTACTACCACACCACTTTATGCAAATCAAAACTTGGCTATGATTCATCAATTTTCCATACCTATGTTGTTGATTCACCATGTGAAAGGGTCTTTTTTCCTGGGAAAGCACGGGAAAAATAGGTAATTTGTGAAATTTTGATGCGTGAGGCCCAATTTTGACAGGCAAAGGCATGATACTACCACACCACTATATGAAAATCCAACCTTGGCTCACAGAAATCAATTGGCCATATCTATGTTTTTGATTCCCCATGTGCAAGGGTCTTTTTTCATGAGAAAATGCAGAAAAAGTGGGTCATTTGTGAAATTTTGATGTGTGAAGCCAAATCTTGACAGGCAACCACGCAATACTACCACACCACTATATATAAATCAAACCTTGGCTCACAGGCATCAATTTTCTATATCTATTGTTTTTTGTTTCATCATGTGCAAGGCACTTTTTTCCTGAGAAAACACAGAAAAAAAAGGTGATTTGTGAAATATTCATGGGTGAAGCCAAATCTTGACAGGCAAAACACATGATACTACCACACCACTATATGCAAATCAAATCCTGGCTCACAGGCATTACTTTGCCATATCTATGGTTTTGATTCAATGTGTGCAAGGGTCTTTTTTATGAGAAAACACAGAAAAAGAGGGTAATTTGTGAAATTTCAATGCATGAAGCCACATCTTAACAGGCAAAAGGTGTGATACTGCCACAAAATTATATTCCAATCAACCCTTGTCTCAGAGGCACCAATTGTCCATATCTAGGTTTTTGATTCACCATGTGCAAGGGTCTTTTTTCCTGAGAAAACACAGGAAAAATAGGTAATTTGTGAAATTTTGGTGCATGAAGCCAGATCTTCACAGGCAAAACATGTGATACTACCACACTACTATATGCATATAAAACCTTGGCTCAGGTGCATCAATTTTCCATATCTATGTTTTTGATTCACCATGTTCAAGGGTCTTTTGTGCTGAGAAAACACAGGAAAAATAGGTAATTTGTGAAATTTTGATGTGTGAAGCCTAATTTTGACAGGCAAAGTGTGTGATACTATCAAACCAACATATGAAAATCAATTCTTGGCTCACAGGCATCAATTGGTCATATTTATGTTTCTGATTTACCTTGTGAAAGGGTCTTTTTTCCCGAGAAAACATGGGAAAATAGGTAATTTGTAAAATTTTGATGCATGAAGCCCAATCATGACAGGCACAAGGCATGATACTACCACACCACTATAATCAAATCATCACTTGACTCAGAGGCATCAATTGGCTATATCTATGTTTTTGATTCACCGAGTGCAAGGGTTTTTATTCCTGGGAAAACATGGGAAAAATAGAGAATTTGTGAAATTTTGATGCGCAAAGCCCAATCTTGACAGGCAAAAGGAATGAGACTAAAGGTTTTGCCACAATGGCAGGATTATAAAAGTGAGACGGATTATAAAAGTGAGACTCTAGAGCACCAACCGCAGAAACCACTTGTGACAACAAGCCTTTTGGTTGTTGGTGACTGTTAGGTACTTTTGCATTTGAGAACAGAAATGGATGGTAGTAGGGTTGCATGGCGTCACAGTTTGAGGTCCAGAAAAGGCTGGGAATGGTTTAAATGGATGTCTACAGGGAGGAACCGGCAGATGGGAAAGGGAGTTTGGAAAATACAAAGGACAGTATCTTTGTGTGACATCAGGGAGCAGAGGGCACAAAAGGAGGAAAACTGAACCAGCTTGTTCCGGTGCCTTTCCACAAGGAGTGCTTGATCTGATCAACAAGTGCAACAAAATTCCTAAACTCCACGCAAAACATTTGTACTAATGTTTTGCATGGAATAGCAATCTGCAGATTGCTTTGGAAAGTTGTCCACATTAGTACAGATGTTTTGCATGGAGTTTACCAATTTTGTTGCACTTGTTGATCAGGTCAAGCACTTCTTGTGGAAATGCACTGGGACAGCCCCTGGGTGAAGAACTGCAATAAAAACTTGCTCAAATGCCGGCAGTTGGCATGTGGAAACTTGAGTATTACTGAAGTCCTTATTTGATGCAAGCTTGGAGTGAGGTAAGCTTCACTGCTGGCATTGATTGGTCAAAAACAGCTGATTGAGCAGTTCTTGAACAGCTGTGTTTGACCAGTGATTGGACAGGCACTGTCTGACCCAAGCATGTGCCAGCCATTTGGATGGGCCTGTTCAATTGGTTTGATTGAAACCGGTCACCATCAGCCAGGAACTCCGTTCAGCTTTGGTTCTTTTGCTCTCTTGCTATATCTCCTCTGAATCTTTCCAAGAGGATTCAGCTCTCTTATGTTTTCTGTTTGCAACATTCCCTGTCGGTGCAGACAGAGTTTGCTCAATTGATTTCATTTAGACAATTTCATTTCTATTTGCTAATGAGTGAAGACTTTTTTGGGGCTAACAGATTTCTCCCTTGCTCCCTAGGACGGCCCAGGGAGGAACAGTTGAGTCCTGCCCCCAAGTCGTCCGAGTACGGGTTGGGGTAGAAAATCTCCTCTTGTCACCGGCTCTCCTTTGTCCTGGCCTCTGAGAGGCAGCTGGGAGTCAGGAGAGCGGCACAGAGAAGAGGAGAAATGAGACTAAGAAACTTGCCGTCAAGGCAAGGAGGAGGGACTCCAACCCAGGTGGGTGGGCTGGTGAGAAAAAAAAAAACTTAGATTTCAGGCAACTGACGTTGGCGGGATGGAACTGGCGGGTGATCAAAGTAGGCCAATGCGTAAGTGGAATGTAGCTGAGTCCTGGGATTACCCTGCAGCTTGCTGAACTTGAGGCCTGGCAATTAGGTTTCTGTTTGATGCAGCGGTTCCCGCAGTTCTGGTGTGCCGCACTGTGTTTTCTTGGTTAGCCGGCGTAGAACGCCTGGCCAACGCAGCGGGGCCGCCAAGAACCTTGCGCCACGGACTCTGCGACCTCCCGCTGCTCTCCGGCAACTCAACATGATTGGGCAGACCCGCTTGAATGGCCCGCATGGGCTTTGGTTGGACGGTGCCTGTCCAAGATCACTTGTTGAACACGCCTGTTTGAGCATTTCTTGACCAGCCATGTTTGAGTGGTTAATGCTGATAGTGCTTACAATAGTGTTATCTTGTGATACAGTAGTGATATGATGTTAGTATCTTGTAATATGACAGTGATCTGATATTGTTATATTGGGATATGACAGTTATATGATATGGTGATATGGTGATGTTATATGAGGGTGGTTTGAAAAAGTTGACCACTACAAGATATCCCGTATATCCCGTAATGTCTTACTCAGTATCCCGTATGGGATATATTGTAGGGTATGTAATGAAACTATGTCTGATGTTCCAAATAGAAAAATCTATAAATATTTTTGAATGATTCTATTTTTTCATTTTCTTTTTATCTCTCCAAACTATGTCTGATGGGCTGTATAGAACAATGAGTAAATATTTGAAAATCATTCAATTTGAGCAAAGCAAGCAAGAAAGACACACAACTGTGTTACAATCAATCATCAAAAAAACAAAAGATAGCAAAGCAAGCAAGAAAGACACACAAGTGCGTTAAAATCAATCATTGAAGAAAAATAGAAACAACAATTTCATTCAACGTTATATTGTGCATATATTTTGTTCTTCATTTCATAATATTTCTTGGTCCAATCATCCATCTGCGAAGTATCTTTACTGAGTATCTTGTCTTCAGTGGCTGACCTGGAATCCTCGGCAAGCGATTGCATGGCTCCAGTCTAGGATTGAAGGATATTGTTCTGCTTCTCTGTTTGTTCAGCCATAATTTGCTGGGATTTTGAAAGGCTTTGTTGCCAAACACCTTCTTGCTGATCCAGCTTTGCGCGTTTATTATCAGCAGGGCGATTGATCTCATTCAATGTGGAATTGGCATCAGTGGCCGGTTTGCTACGCGGTCCAATCAAATCACCTGGGTTAGAAGAGGGAGCTCGGGTGGACTGAGACATAATATGTTGACCATCAGAAGAGCTTGGAGGATTTTTTTGTTTGTTGGACTTGCTTTTGTGTTTCTGCTCAAGGCCGCAGATGTATTTGTTTCATTTTGGGGCATTGACTAAGATATTGTAGCAATTGAGATGGGCAAATGCCTTCTTTTGGTTCTCGGCATACAGTCGCAAAGCATAAGTTAACAGGTCCTCATTGGTCGTGCCGCTTTGATTGGCATAGGTGATCTGCTGAACGCATCTGGAGAATTTGTTGATAGCTCCTTGTAGGGTTGCCCAGCGGTTCTTGAGTCCCACAGAAGTTCGGATTGGTTCAGGAAGAACTTTCAGGTACTTCTTGGCGACACACGTCCAAAAGCCGTTTCCAGTCTGGTTGATGCCAATGACGGGATCTTGAGCTACATCAAGCCACAAGTTGCAAAGCTGAACGTCTTCTGCATTGGAATAGTTTTGCTGGCGCGTTGACTTCGACTCATTTTTGGCCTTCTTTAGATCTTCTTTTGATTGGACTAGCACTTCTGTGTTGCGGAATGAAAGTCAGTCAAATTGGGAAAATCTATCAAGAATAATGGCACTGACCTTCTTCCTTGCCGCTATTGAGTTGGGAAAGGTCGAGATTGGGTTGTATATTTGATTCCATTGGATTGCGTAGTGTATTGTTGATAGAGATGTCTTTGTTGTTGAGGTCAACAGACAAGTTGTTCAGGGGTAGTGTTGTGTATGTTGCGTGTGAATCACATACACAGCACAGAGGTTTCAAGGATGATCGGAGTTTCACCAGGAGGGATGGAGTCGCCGGATTGGGCAACCCTATCCCCCCCGAGCAAGCGCCAGGAACCTTTTGAGCCTTGGATAGCGCCCCCGGTGGGAGGTGATTTTTGGGGTTGGGTAGCTAAATCCCGGATGGCTACCCGGTTTACCTCCCCCGCTGGAGCTGCTCTTAGAGCCCTGCAGGAACCCTCAATGGTCTGTACACCACAGATGCAGTTCACTTTGCCTCAATGGGGAACGGTTGGTAGCCACGAGTCCATTCTGGCTCCCAAAGGGCCTGGAAGGGCGGGAGAGGGCCCAGCAGCCGGGGCATAAGGCCAGGCTGCCGGGGTCCGCCCCACAAGCTGGGTATCTGTGTATAAGGATAGACAGAAGAAACTTGATTAATTGCTTTCATATAAGAGAGAATGTAAATACAAAATAGACAAACCTATAAGGATAGACAGAAGAAACTCAATGGGGAAAATACATCTGTCTAGCCGTTGGGTTTTATGATGAAGAAAATAGTAGATGAGAAAAAACATTTGAAATATTGATGAGAGGTTGAGAAGTAATGTTTCAAATGTTGTACTTGTGACATGTGAATGGAATAACTATGACGTAGGAATAGAAAATGGAATATGAAATATAAAATAAGGAAATTTTATAACACATATAACACCTTACAGCCCCCCCCCCCCCAACTTTTACTTATTTTAGGAATTTTGCGCAGACAATATAACAGAAGAGAGAAAAAAATGACATGAAAGAAAATGAGAAAACAAAACAAGGCAGAAAATCAGGAAAACAGAAAAAATTTGGAAGGGATTTCAATGAGGTTGATGGCGGAAGAGGCTTTGCAATGTTTGGTCGCAGCGAGTTGTTTGGTGAATACATTGGCGAGTTGAGCAGAGGTGGAAATCCAGTAGAGCTTAACTTTGTTCCGTTGAACAAAATCGTTTACAAAATAAAACGCTCATTGGAGATAGCGGGTCTTTTTACGGGATGCATTGTTGGTGGCAACGAGGCGCGCAGCCTGATTATCACAGAGTATCTCATGAGTAGTGACGGGATTGATATTGTCCAAGACAATCTTCAGATTGGCCAAATGTTGAGTTGCAATAGACAATGCCACGTATTTGGCGGCACAGGTGGACATGGCAACAATGTCTTGGCGTTTGGAGCCCCATGCAATTGGGTTACCTTAATGCTGCAGTAAGAAACCCGTAGTCAAACGCTTGTGTTTGCCCCCCCCCCCCCATCCCGTGTCAACATAAAGTTTCACAGAAGCATCCCCAGGGCTGAATGTGATACCCTTGCGTGGGTTCTTCCGGGTATACCCAATGAGGTGGTCGAGGGTGGTCCAGTGTTCTTCCAAAGGGTTCTGGCTGAAGCAGGCTAGCAAGTTCACGGCACATGATAGATCGGGACAAGTACCGCAGGCGAGATACATAAGGGACCCCAAGACAGAGCGAAAGGAGCTGGTGTCAATGGGTGTAGAGGTGGATGTGGTGAGGGAAAGGTCAGGGAGAGGGGTGTTCTGGTGTACCATTTGTACCGTTTGTTGTGTGTAGGTGTTGGCGACTTGGGTGGCAGGCAGGTGTTGTTTAAGGTAAATACCGGAAGTGTCGTATCATACATTTAGGCCCACAATTTGATTGACGGTGTTGCACCATTTGACCTTGAGATGTTTGTTCAGGCGGGCGCCAAGGCTGTCGATTGCGGATGGCGAATTGCTGATGACAAGGCTGTTGTCAACGTGCATCCAGATATAGATAGAGGTGTCCCCGCGTTTATACATATAGAGTGACTATTTGACTTCAGAAGCGGAGAATTGGAGGGAGTCAAGAATAGATTTGAAATGGAGCCACCAGCAGAGGCCGGCTTGTTTGGTCCCATAAAGAGCTTTCTTGAGGCAAAGGATTTTTCCTTTGAGGTCTGGTCAAAGTTCAGTGGGTGGTTTGACATAGACCTCCTTGTCAATGGGACTGTAGAGGTAAGCAGAACTAACATCAAAAGACTGGGTAGTGTAACCCTTTTGGATGGAGATAGATAGTAACAAACGGAGGGTAGCCAATGATGCCGTGGGAGCATATGTATTGCTGCAATCTTGTCCGGGGCGTTGATTGAAACCGCGGGCAACGTAGTGCGCTTTGAATTTGACAATGTTGCCCGCCGGGTCACGTTTCAAGGCAAAGACCCATTGGGCACCAATCACCTTGGTCCCCTTCTTTGGATCAACTGCAGTCCACACATCAAGCTTCTCAAGCTGGTTGAGTTCAGCCTCCGCTGCCTGACACCACCGGTTGCTATCACTGCCGGAAAGGGCATGGTGGATATTCCCGGGGATAGCAACGTTGGACCGGACTGGGAGGGACTGGACCGCAAGGTCTTGGGAGGCTGCGATTTTGTCGGTGGATTCTTGACCAAGGACTAGGTTGTTGAGTTTGAGAGAGATTTGCTGTGCAACAGTATCAAAACCGGAGACTGGTAGTTGTTGGAAATCTGGGAAAACGGCGTCAGCGGATTGGGTGATGGTTTTCAATTGTTTGTGATAGAATAGCCAGCCCTTGCCAGACGGGGGGTAGCCAATGAGGTATGATTTGTCTGCATGGGCGGAGAATTTGTTGTCCTGTTTCTTGGACGGACGGAAGACAAGGGCGCAAGCGCCAAAAGGAAAGATGGAATCAGGGGTAGGTTTCTGGTTAAAAAGAATTTTGATGAGAGTCTTGGGGGATATTCAGGAGTGGGGAATGCGGTTGTGAAGATACGCGGCGGTCTGTTGAGCATAACTCCAGAATTCAAAAGGTAGGCCAGAGTTATTTAGCATCACGGGAGCCATGTCGTTGATTGTTCAATTGACATGCTCAGCTTTGCCATTCTCCTTGGGATGGTAAGGTGCGGAAGTGACAAGACAGATACCACGGTCAGCCAGGATAGACTTGAAGCGTTTAGAAATAAATTCAGCGCCATTGTCGCAGCGCAAGTATTTTGGATAGCGGCCGTGGTGTGTGTGGATGACCTCAAACCACGTTTTGAGGTGTTTGGGGACCTCAGCCTTGGTGTGCATAGGTGAGACAAAGGTGAACATAGAAGCATGGTTGCAAAGGGTCACAGTGAAACGGAAACCATGTACGTTGGGATCAAATGGACCCATGACGTCAGAAACAACGAGATCAAGAGGAAATTCTTTGGGAACAATGGATGGGGGTAGAAAGCAATGTCCAGTGGCTTTGGCAAGGACACACTTCTCGCAAAAGAAAGGTTTCCACTCAGGGCGGAGGTTTCCAGGGACAAAGCGTTTGATGAATTGCTGGACAATTTTATTGTTTGCATGACCCAGACATTTGTGCCATTTCACGCATTCCATAGAAGGCTTATTTGACATGGATGAAATGAGGATGTCAGGTGTAGTGGTGGGAGGAGCATTTGTGGTGGAAAGTGAAGTACACGGCTTTGAGGAGGTGACGAGTGTCCAGCAGTTGTTGGAGAAGGTGGTATTGAAGACGTGGTGCTGGTGGACCAAAGTCATGCCGCAGTTTTGGTCAAAAACTGGCTGTAAGCCGTGGGAAGTGAGGAGTCCAAGGGACAGGATGACATACGGGATAGAAGGGTGGTTGTAGACGCGCTTAATGCGGATGGTGCCACTAGGGGTGGGGATCCTCAGACTGCCAACACCAATTAAGCACATGGAGGATTTGCGGGAAGCCAAGATAGCAGGAATGGGCTGAGTCAGCCTGGTTTCAAGTGTGAAAAATAGTGAATCACCGCTTACGCATGCCAAAGCCCCCGAGTCAATGAGAACGGTATCAGAGGGATTGGCAGTGGTGTCGATTGCACGGACTTGGAAGTTGACGGGGTTGGTGTGGGTGGCAGGAGTAGGGTTGTTGTTTTGGGGCTGCTTCACTTTGCCATAATTCACGTTGCGGAGGAGAGTTTGACAGTTGGACGCCCAATGGCCGCTGCGGCCGCAGTAGTTGCAATTGGAACCCTTCTCGGCCATCTGGTTAGGCGTCGGTGAGGTGCCATTGAAAGAGGTGGTGGGTGGACGGCTGGCAGGTTGATTGGGGCGCCGGCCTCTGTTGGCAGAAGAGTTTGACATTGGTTGGGTACGGTTGATCAGGATGGGGTTGGCGGAAGAAGACCCGGGCATTAGCTCCCCTTTGACTTGGGTGATCTCCTGACACACGCGGTCAAAAGATGGGATTTTGGAGAGGTTGTTCAGACGGTGGGCAAGGTTGTTTTGAAAAGCATTCTCATCGGCCAACGCAGGTGGTTTGACAATGGATTGGAGGACGAGGCCAAGGAGTTTGTTGATGTCAATGTGTATGTGCTGGATTTCAACAAAGAACTCTTGGAAGTGTTGCAGGAAAAGGGCGTTAGAGGGTTGTTGCTCAGCAGTGAGGAAATCGCCAAGCCAATTGACAACATTGATCTTATGCTGCCGGTTGCACCGTTTGCAGCGGTCACAAATAAGTTTGAAAATTTCTTTGGGGGATTTTCCTCCTACAACAGTAGCAGAGAGGATCTTGTTGATGGATGAGTGCATTAAGATGGTGATGGAAGGTTTGTGGTTGGGATTGAGGAGTACCCAGCCGTTCTTGTTCAAGAAGTCTTCCTTATGGAAGACAAATTCCAAAGTGGTGTTGAGTTGGTGCTCCCACGCGGTGAAGTTCTTGCCGTTGAACTTGAGATATTCAATGTCGGAATGGATCAACCAATGGAGTTGCATTGGGTCCTTGAGGAATGATTTCATATGGAAAGAATATTTCGGGGTGTCGTCACCTTCTGGTTTGGCAGAAGTGGAGAAAGGGGTACCCTGCCTGGTGGTCTCGGCGGCGCAATTATTGAGTCAATTGACGCTTGCCAAAATGGCGGTCATGGCGTCAAGGACGTTGCACATCTGGTTCTCAAGTCCATCACTGCCGGCATTAACCGGTCGAACACGGCTGCTCGAGCGGTGCTCGAACAGCCGTGTTCAACCGGTGTTCGGACGGACACTGTCCGACCAAAGCAAGAGCCAACTGGTCGGACAGATTTGTCCGACCGGTCCCGGCTGGTCCTGTGCAACCAGTCCCAGGAACTGATTGGACAGGCCTGTCCGACCCGCCGGCAGGTGCTTTGGTCAGACAGTGCCTGTCCGACCACCGGTCGAACACGGCTGTTCGAGCACCGCTCGAACTGCCGTGTTCGACCGGTTAATGCCGGCAGTGCATCAATGCGACGGCCAACCTGTTCAACCTGGTGTTTGGTGTTACGCAGAGTGGAACAATACCGGGTGTTTAGTTGCTCCAGCTGTGCCGCCAGTTCATCATGTTGGACCAAAGATGGAGGCTCCACATATGCTGGCAACGGGGATCGAATCTCAGGTGCCTCCACGTTGTCTGTCACATTTGCTCGGGGATTTTGACTTTGCAACATTGGTAGAGCCGGCTTTTAACCCATAAGGATAGACAGAAGCAACTTGATTAATTGCTTTCATATAAGAGAGAATGTAAATACAAAATAGACAAACCTATAAGGATAGACAGAAGAAACTTGATGGGGAAAATACATCTGTCTAGCCATTGGGGTTTATGTTGAAGAAAATAGTAGATGAGAAACAACATTTGAAATATTGATGAGAGGTTGAGAAGTAATGTTTCAAATGTTGTACTTGTGACATGTGAATGGAATAACTATGACGTAGGAATAGAAAATGGAATATGAAATATAAAATAAGGAAAGTTGATAACACATATAACACCTTACACACCTCAATGATGACACGGGTCATTGAGGTGCCACACACCTCGATGACCAGTCATTGAGGTGCCACACACCTCAATGACCAGTCATTGAGGTGCCACACACCTCAATGACCAGTCATTGAGGTGCCACACACCTCAATGACCAGTCATTGAGGTGCCACACACCTCAATGACCAGTCATTGAGGTGCCACACACCTCAATGACCAGTCATTGAGGTGCCACACACCTCAATGACCAGTCATTGAGGTGCCACACACCTCAATGACCAGTCATTGAGGTGCCACACACCTCAATGACCAGTCATTAAGGTGCCACACACCTCAATGACCAGTCATTGAGGTGCCACACACCTCAATGACCAGTCATTGAGGTGCCACACACCTCAATGACCAGTCATTGAGGTGCCACACACCTCAATGACCAGTCATTGAGGTGCCACACACCTCAATGACCAGTCATTGAGGTGCCACACACCTCAATGACCAGTCACCCAGGTGCCACACACCTCAATGACCAGTCATTGAGGTGCCACACACCTCAATGACCAGTCATTGAGGTGCCACACACCTTGATGACCAGTCATTGAGGTGCCACACACCTTGATGACCAGTCATTGAGGTGCCACACACCTCAATGACCAGTCATCGAGGTGCCACACACCTTGATGACCAGTCATTGAGGTGCCACACACCTCAATGACCAGTCATCGAGGTGCCACACACCTCGATGACACTGGTCATCAAGCTGCATACACCTCAATGACACTGGTCATTGAGGTGCATACAGTGGCACACACCTCAATGACCCGTGTCATTGAGGTGTGTAGCACCTCAATCATTGAGGTGTGTAAGACATAGTATGTGTTATCAACATTGTTTATTTCATATTTCACGTCATTCAATCTTTCCATTCACATTACCACCTGTGGCAACCAAATTTTTCCATCCCAAACCAAAGAAAAATTTGCATTTTTCTTTGGTTTGGGACCAAAGGGCCAGAGGAGCTGGGTGAGCTGAAGAGCTGGGTGTGAGCTGGGAGGGGTTACGGGCTTAGATTAAATTAGGAGGTTAGGTTAGGAAGATAGGTTATGCAGTTAGGTTAGGTTAGGTTAGGCCAGGTTAGGTTAGGTTAGGTTAGGATGTTAGGCTTTGTTAGGTTCAGGGCCACCTGATAGAAGCTAGGATGGGGCTTTGGATTAAACCCCCTTTATGGGTTTAGGGTAAGGTTTATGGACACATAAATATATATATATATGTAATTGGTCAGAAATGGCAAAAACCTCTCAGAAACTGTTTTTTTGCAAATAACCAGTTTCTGACCAGAAATTGCAAATTCTGAGCACATATATATATATATACATATATATATATATATATTATATATCTAATGATGTCAGAAATGGCAAATTCCTGTCAGAAACTGTTTTTTTTTGAAAATAACTAGTTTATGACCATTTTTTGCCATTTCTGACATCATAATATGCATTTACAGTTTTCTTATGTATATAGATATGCACTTGTCTTGATGTGGAGCTGGATGAGCTGGCAGCTCGCCAGCTCACCCAGATCCGCTGGCCCATTGGTCGCATACCAAAGAAAAGTGCACCTTTTTCTTTGGTTTGGGACCGTAGGATCCTGTTGCCAAAACTCCACATTACATCATCATCAGTCTCACACATCAAGGTTTCTTTATTTCAAATGCTTTGTTTCAATCTCTCATCTCACAAACTCTCACTCTATAAAACCTTGATACTTATAGCCAGATGTGTTCCTCATCGTCTTCTCTCCGCATCTGTCTAGTCTCTGGAAAATAATTAACATATATTTTCCGTTTCTTATAGGTTTGTATATAGTTTCATGCGTATGCAATTTATTGTTTTCTCTCCGCATCTGTCTAGTCTCTGGAAAATAATTAACATATATTTTCCGTTCCTTATAGGTTAAAAGCCGGTTCTACCAACATGTCGGGATCAAAACGGAAACCTTCCAAGGCCAAGATGACAGAAATCACGCAAGAGATACGATCCCTATTGCCAGATCTCAAAGAAACCAAGAACAACCCTGAAGACTTGGCAACACAGGTTTATAAACTCAATCTCATCACTTGTGCAAATATGCACACCACCGCACTAGCGCAACAGGCGTCGGATCAAGCAAACTCCCTCCTAGACAAGATCAAAACTCAGATTGGGCACATGGTTGCCGCAATCAACACGGCCACGGACAGCATCAACTCCGTTAACAAAGCGGTTGCCACTCTGACAACACACTACAAACATTTGTAATTTCACCTAAAGAAAAAACTACTGTTTGGGTTAAGCAAAATGTTAACTTTTTTCAACAAAATGGCTCAGTAATAAAAATTGAGCAAAACTGAGCATGCTCAGCAAAATCCCCCAAAGTTGCCATAATGAATAAAAATCATTTCTGCTCAGTTTCTAAAAAAAAAAAAAATTGCTGAGCATGCTCAGTAAAGCTTATTTTTCACTTCTGACCATTTTCTGTAAAATTGGGTATATGTTTTGCCCATCCCAATTTTACATTTTCTTTCTGGGCAGAGTTGCAAATGTTTGTAGTGACAGCATCCCAGGGATCATCTTCCCAAACCACCCACCGCACCACTCACGCCAAGCAGGAGGACAACTCATTGCCAAAATACTCTTTCCACATGATGTCAGCCTCTGTGATGCCAAGGGCTAGTACCTTTTAGCTAGACAAGGTGATAAGAGTGCAAAATAAGGGTAGAGTAGGATAATTTCACGTAGAAAAGTAGTAGGAAAGAAATAAAAAGAATATAATTCTTTTTTAAAGAGGGGCCTTCTGGCGCAGGGGTGTTTGTAGGTGCCCTCTAAATCAGAGATCTGCTAAGCAGGGTGGTATCTGATTAAGCAAACAATGGGTTTCTGCGTAACAGAAGGTGGTACCAAAGTGCTTTTCCAATTAAGGAACCAGGATGGGGACAGAAGGATGAAAGAAGTACTCACTATTGCTTCTTTCAAGCCAAAAAGCCACTTAGGGGGGTGAAGTAGAGCTGCTGGGTAGACTGAAGGGTTTCTGCGCAGGAGCTGGACACGTAGGATGGTTGATTTAATGAGAACACCACGGATAAAACAGGCAAAACAGGGCAGAGTAACTGAAATAAAGACAGGACACGGCGTAACTGATTGACTGTAATAATAATTGATGATGGAAAACAACTTTTGGCGTGGAAAGAGGGCTCTTTATATACTAATTTCACTCATAGTGGAGGACCTTTCTGCCTGTGTGCGTGTAGTAACTGGTTTTCAGCGCAATGTGGCCAATTTGGGAGATTGGCACTAACAAGGCTCATCCCAATGACACTGCTGGTCATTAATTCAGCGTCACAAGTGCTTTTTATGACCTTAATAACCTATTTAGTTATTGTAACTAAGGTACATAGCAACACTGACGTGTGATTGTATCTGAAATGGGCCACAAATGACGCAAATGGGCCACAAATGGCTAAGGCCAATCATTCAAGGCCACGCTGGCTATGTTACTCTTATGTATTCAAGGTTTTTATTAATAAAACCTTGTAAATAAACCACGTAGAATCTACTTTTACCCTAGTTACACTTGTACATATGTGGTAACTAGGGGATTAGCTATTTCCACGCATTTGGCCAATTTCCAATTGGATTATATAATCCACGCGCGGGGTTGGAGGTTTAAACCCCAATTGGGCCTAACTCCCAAACTATACACAACACCTCAATTATAAGTCCATAATTGGTCATTTCACATATAGTATACATATATAACAAGTACATACGTGTGTAATGTCTGTGTGACATATGTTTGTGGCCAATTCTTATGGGTGATTGTGTCAAGGTGAAGGAGTAGGAATTTAGGGGTACTTCCAGTGAGGGACCCTACATTAATTTGCATGAGGATTCAGAATATGACATAATATTCTAAGTTATCCTCAAGGTTTATAAGTTATTTAGTATTTTTGTAAAAAGTAGTTGTTATTTTAATTCATTACTTATTTTTATGGTGCCAGGACTTTGCTAAGCTCATTGGATAAAAATAAGTAAACTGAGTTTTTTGTGCATTATTAATCATATAAATGGGTCTTAATATTGTAGTAATAATGTCTCTATTTATGTTACCTTTGTCAGGTTGGCTCTGTCATAGTAGCAAGCTGACACATGAAATCGTTCCTAAAGGACCCAATGGCCCTCCACCACTCTATCCACTCAGACGTCAAATACCTCCAATACAACGGAGAAAACTTCACCGCATGGGAACGTCAGGTCAATACCACCCTGGACTTTGCGTTCCACACTGAAAACTTCCTCAACAACAATGGCTGGATCGTACTCAACCCCGATCACAAGCCGTCAGTCACTATCCTCCTCCGCTCATCCATCGATAAGGCGCTATCCACCTCTGTAGCTGGGAGAAAGACTCCAGCAGCGATCTACAAGTCAATCAGCGACCGATGCCAACGCAGCAATAGGCAGCACAAGCTCAACCTCGTGGCCCGTCTCCGCGATCTCTATTCAATTAACCGGCAGACCTCCAACGCATCATTCCTACTTGAATTCCAGGAACTGCTGGTTGAAGTACAGCAAAAGCACATCAACGTCGAGGAACTCCTAGGACTCATCCTTCAGAATATCGTCAAAGCACCCATATCGGCCCACAAAAATGCTTTCCAAAATAATCTCAACCATTGTCTCAACACCACCTCCAACATCCCAACCTTTGACCGTGTGTGCCAAGAAATCACACAGGTGGAGGGCGAACTTACCACGGGCACATCAACAAACAACCAAATCTCGACCAACCGCGTTCAAACCAGACCACCCACCAACCTGGCAACCAATAAGGTCAAACACCCTGAACCAACAGTGCAAAAAATACAATACATGTATCGTATATGCCAATAGATGTATCATATTTTTTGATCAATGCAAAATTCCATGTTAGTTGTGTATTGTATCTTTGTAATAAACCAATACAGATACAATAAATTGAATGATGCAATACATAATGATAGTAATACAGCCATCGGATCTGTGATACATAATAATAAAAATACAGCTATTGGATCGGACGTTGCATCAGATACATATACAGTATTGGGAGGATTTCTTTACTACAGGGGATTAACTGGTTTTGAAGTGTCTACATAGCTTTTTTTTGCTTGAGGAGTGTACTTGAGTTTTATAATTTTAGCGTTTCATCTTCTCCAGCTTGAGAAACTATGCGCTGAGCAATTTCAAATCCACCATTGGCCTTGAACCCCTGTCGTAGCCACTGATGTGAGCTCACATACCTTTCAATTGTTCTGGCGGACAAACTCCCCTGATCACGCCCGCAGATATCTGCCGCAGCTGAGAAGAAATGTTTGACGCTAGCCAAAGTTGCTGAATAGGCCAAGAAATTGCAGGCCAATGATGCAAGGATTGGAAATTCTTGGTGATGTTCCTGAATTATAATTAAAAAAATTGGATTAGCTTGATTGGAATTTGCACAATTCCATTGCAACATAAAGGAAATGAACAACTCACCTTCCACCATGCAAGACACTGGTCTTCTTCCTCAAGTTTATACTTACCTCCAATATAAATTGTTAATTCGTCCACAATGGGAGTTTCGCCAGAGCTGGGGAAAAAGTCAGTCCGTGGAATATTTTGCCGACGATTATTTGATTGAGGTTGGTCTTCAATAGGTGGGGTGGATTCAGGCGAGTGTCTATCAGCATGGAGTTCTGATTTTTGCTGATTGTACACTTCTCAAAGTAATTGCTCTGTTGACTTGTAGTATTTTGGGAACCAAATTTGAAACATTGACAGTCAGAAACATGGGTTCAAGACTGTGGCAAGAACTATTGCTTCACATTTGATTGCTTTTTTCAAGTAGGTGTTGACCTTGACAAGCATCTTCTCCAACATGTATTTGAGGGCTGGTTCCAAAGTGGATTCTTGTTCTGCTGTAAGGAAATCCACGATGTACTTATATTCCAAAATCATCAAGCACGCTGACAGGGAGTCCCCCTCCATCATTTTGGTAATATAATAAAATTTCTAGATATTCACACCAAAAATTTAATTAGATTAATCATTGAGAGATTGAGAGAAAACTCATGCTAAGGATTTCATTTATCCTATTGACAATCACCCAGTTGACTCAAGATATCTTGTTTTCTTGATAGTAGTTTGCTCCTCCATCATGTTCCTGCCTGTCTCTCTTGTTCTCAATGAGCTTGGTGATTACTTTGCGAGCTTGGTAAGCGCGGTCACGGCTTTTCCATTTCACGTTCCAATGGATACCGTATCCTGCGATGAGGCTTGGGCCAGTGTATTCGAGTTTTTTTGACCATATGTCAAATTTTGACCGTCTTGCTGAGGAAGAGGTGATGCGCTGTATAACAAAATCAACCTGTTGTAGGTGACAGAAGTAAGAAATATCAGCAATCAAGAGGTTAAGTAAATATATGCAATACCTCTTACCTTTGTCAAAATCAATGAGATCTTGCAAGATTGATCGTTTAAGCTCAACTGAGTGTTTACATCATCTTCATTCATCTGACTGCAAGTGGCATGATCCTGTGCCTTGTCATCAGATTTGAAACAATTGTCCTGCTCAGAAAGTGTCTTGCTTTTCTCAGACTCTTCAACAATTGGCTGGAGGTGAGGAACAAAGCCAAGTGTGCTCTCTTTACATGTTTTGACTTCTTCGGCTCCTAATTCAATGGCTTTGAATCCAGCGGCAAGAATCAAAGCGATCTTATGGCAAAAGCATTTGATGTGATTTTTGGAAAGCCTCAAATTGACACAAGTTTTTTTAAAGATCAAACAATCAACTTCGGAGGTCATGGTGCTGTTATTTGAGCCTGAGTCGGTCGTCTGAGCCAAAATGTAAATAAACAAATTTATTAGATGTTAGCTTTTCAAACGAACGTTGGAGTTGATTGAAGATGAAAAAAAATGGCTTATCTTCTTGTGTAATGAAGATTTGGTTATAATATTTGCAAAGGGGACAGCAAGGTATTTGCCCTTGTGAGTCCAGGAGATATACTTCATACCAAGGTGACACAGCCAAAAAACCCAATCATCCGTGATATAGGCTTCTGCAATGCCCATGAACGCATGGTGGTTGCCTTTGGTAGTCCAAATATTGTGGATGATTGTTATTTTTGAATTGGCTGACTGCTCCCCCAAGGATTTATAAGCGTGTTTGATTGAATGTGTGATGATTGAAATGAGACAGAAAAAATGGTGAATACTAACGTTTGGTTTGGGCATAACCTTTTCTTGCAAATTGGGGTATAGTCGATGAGCTTTGGTTGCAGCCCAGGTGAAAGAATAGAGCTTTATACCGCGTTGCACGTAGTTGAAGGCAACTTCAAGTAAAACATCTTTGATTCACATCCACGGAAGAGCAGACCAAATCAACCACATGACAAGGATTTGGTTGAGAGTACGGTCATCGAAGGTGGTGCTTTCAAGAAGAGAAGTCAACCCGCCAAAATTTCTTTTTTTTCGTCTGCATCCACTTCTTTCAAAGTCATTGGCAACTTTGCACCCAATTTGATTGCTTCTTTCCTTTTGGGGCATGCCAATTGGTGTAAGTCGCCATCACAATGCTTTGTCAAATTTGATTGAGTGTCTCTTCCTTTTTTTTACGTTTTAAGGCACCACTTGCATTCATACAGAAGCTTTGGGCCGGTCGTCTAAAAATTGAAAGGAAAAGTGCGTCAGATCATTACTATAGCCTTTAGTATAAGTTAAAATGGTATGTTTGAAAAATACGTACTTTGCCTTCTGCATGCACAGGTGCTTCAAAGTATAAGTTGATGTTGTCGTAATTGTTTTCAGCATTCCCCCGGCTCTTCTTTTTTTGCAGCCTTCTTGTTTTCTTCATCGGAGTCCTGGGGTAGATTCATGAGGTTGAGTGCAATGTTGTTGTTTGTCTCATTGATGGACGATTCAGACTCTTCACTTCCTTGCCGCTGCTTCTTCTTTGGATTTGAGGCACCTTTCTTCTTTCAATTGTTTTTTGATGCAACCCGTTTTTTATTTGGGGAGGATTTTTTCTTTCTTTTCTTTTTGGAATTCGTTTGCTGGGAATGCTGGTTGGTCCCCGAGGAATTGGATTCATCTTTTTCTACTGGGGAATGGTAGTTGTTGTTACTGGATTGCACATAATTTGCAAGTTGTTTAACGGGAGTGGTAATTCGACTGGATTGGCGTGATGAAGGTCGTGAGAGGCGGCCAGGAGCAGGAGGATGGGCAGAGCCAGAGGGATTGGTGGGAGAAGCCATTGAGGGCAATGGTTCTAGACTATGAATAACATTGAATTAGTTTAATCTGGAAAATTTGAAGAATACAATGAGATGAGGAAATAAAAGCTCACCTATGAATGTGGTTGAACGCCAAAATGTGGAAAAGACAAGGATGGTAAACAGACCGACTTAAATATCAAGGTCTCAGGTGGTTAGCGCGCAAGCTTAGCTAAGCCTTGCCAAGCACCTCGCTTGGTTGGTGAGCCAGGTCTTGTTTGAGGTGCTTGGAATCGATTTTTGTGGATGGATGAATCTGTGTCAAAATTGGGAGCTGAGAGATTGATTGGTTCTTAACCAAATCCCCTTGCATAGCCAGTGGGCGCTTTGCACGCCCAAGCTCAGATGCGCTTTGCACGCCCTCTGTTGCAAGGGGTTGGTTAAGAAACCAGTGGGCGGGGTTGAAGATTGGGTTGAGGTGTGTGAGATTTAAGGTGAACAAGGTGAAGCTGGCAAGCAGATGGTCGCAGTCTGAATTGTTAAGTTGGAGGAGGTCAATATGCTGTAATGAGATCAACAGAGACAGTTGGAGAGAGGATAAAAAGGTACCTGATCAACAAGTGTATCAGGGCTTGTATTTGGAATCTAGATGTATTGCATTGCTTCTGCCAATACACAGCTCTCAAGTGTCACGTATCGTATCTTTTTGACAATACAAGGCTCAGCTACACACTGTATTGTATTGGGAGATTCATTACAATACAAACACACGGATTGGTCGGACTATAAGCTACAATACACGCAGATACAATTACTTGTATTGTAATTTTTGCACCGTTGCCTGAACAGCCAAAACCGGTGAGCACAACTGCTCTTGCCAACACCCTCCCCTTTCAAGGAGTGGCGCCTACCCCCTTGCAAATGGCCAAAAAAGGGTCCAAATGCAATTGCTGCAAACGCAACGGCCACTGGACCTCTGTCTGTCGAACATTAGTCCGCGACATCAACTCAGGCAAACTCAACGTCAGTCAGCCGTCGTCTCAACCACAAAACTCGGTGAAAGTCCGCATCCGCGCGATCGATGCCACGGCCAACTCCAACGACACCGTTCTTGTGGACTCAGGGGCGTCAGCTTGTGTAAGCGGCGATTCACCCTTCTTCACTTTGGAGTCTAGGCTAACCAAGCCAATCCCTGTCCTTCTTGCCTCATGCAAATCATCAATGATGTTGCGTTGGCAGTCTCAAAATTCCGACGCCTAGCGGGACGAATTGTATACAAAACGTCTATCACCACCCCTCCATCCCATACGCTATCCTTTCCCTTGGCGTCCTCACATCCCACGGTTTCCTCCCTGTCTTCAACGACCGTAGCAATATGAAGCTGAAATATCAACACCCTACATTCCACACCACCTTTGCCAACAACTGTTGGAATCTTATTACATCCCTCAAAGCCAAAACTCCCAAAATTGTGTTGTTCTCTATTCTATGTCCAATAAACCCTCAATGGACTGCGTCAAATGGCATGAGCGATTGAGGCACGCAAACAACAAGATTGTCCAAGAATTCCTCAAACGCTTTGTCCCCGAAAACATTCGACCCACCTGGAAACCTTTCTTCTGCAAAAAATGTGTCCTGGCCAAGGCAACCAGCCACCTTTTTCTCCTGCCTTCCATTGTCCCTAAGGATGAACCACTTGACCTCTTTGTCTCGGATGTTATGGGCCCTTTTGATGACAACGTGAATGGTTTCAAGTTCACCATTACCCTATGCCACCATGCGTCAATGTTCACCTTTGTCTCACCCATGCACTCCAAAGCCGATGTCCCCAAACAACTGAAAACATGGTTTGAGGTAGTACACACTCATCTAGGACGCTACGCAAAGTTCCTCCGGTGCGATAATGGGGGCAAGTTTATCTCCAAACATTTTGAAACCATACTTGCCAAACAAGGTATCCGCCTAGTCACATCCGCACCCTACACCAGGGGAGATTTGATGGCACCCGTTGACGGGTGCCATTGCACAACTCTTTACCCTCTGGTGGTTTGAAGTGTGTTTGCAGGTAGTCACATGTAAGCTGCATGTTCAACTGGAATTCAGTTTGAACTCAAGGGTAATTTCATAGCATGTGTTGCTTGACATGTAGTGATGTTATGTTGAGCTCAAGTGGAAAACTTGAAGCATGCAAACCTGAACTGATACTAAAAAAAACCAGGGTTCTGAATTCATCATTATTTTAAAAATATACTTTTGTTTTGATCCCTTCATTTCAAAAAATTGCCTCATTTTTTCTTTTTTTTTGAGTCAAAAAAACTTAAACATAATGTGTTTTTTTAAAAGGAATTAATTCACCATCTTCTATTTTTGAGATGCCACATTTCAGTGTAGTTGGTCCTGCATTTTTCAGGAATTGTAAAATCTTGATCTTTGGCTCTTTACCTACCCCCATGTGGACATGTTATGCCTTGGACCAAACTTTCCAGGAAAGGATTATTTGGATTTTCAACCATGTTGCCCCATTTTAACCTTTGTCCGTTCAAAACAGCAAAAACAGCCTTTGAAACCTTTCACACACCTGTAAACCATTGCACTACCAGAAAATCTGCTTCAACTGCCACCAGTAGACATGCAGGCTAGTCCCATCTTAATACTTCCCTTTTACTTGCAATTTAATCCAAAACAACTTTTCTGGCACAGTCACTGTGCACAATGCACAGTGACTGTGCATTGAAGTTGGGTTGAAGTTTTTTTTGAGTAAGATTCAAGTAAAACACAAGTTGAATCAAAGTGACTGCATGTCAACTGGTGGCAGTTGAAGCAGATTTTCTGGTAGTGTTGTGAAATCTGAATTGGTACTCTGCTGCACGACCGTGCACCAGAGTACAAATTCAAATGTCACAAAAATGTAACAAACATACACCAAGCACCACAAAAAAACAAAAAAGTGACCGATGGGAGTTGGTCTTCAGGAACTCTGGCACAACTTTTCACCCGACTTCAAAAAAAAAAAGCAAATATGACACATGTTCAATGCACAGTCACTGTGCAAAATGCACAGTGACTGCGCAAAATTATCTGGGAAATAATCCAAGTCAAAATTGAATTTATGTTGGAGCATCCTGGAAGTCGGCAGTAAGCAGGAATCCTGCTCATTTTTTTGACCAGTTTTGAAATTCAGTTGTCATGGGAAAAATTTGGATGTCACAATTTTTGAAATTGACATTCATTTTTTATTTGTAAACATCAGGACTTCATAAAATATACGGACCAAGGAACATTCAATTTGCATATAAAATTATAAAAATTTAGCTTCTGAAGGAAATTTGAGTTCAAATTTAGCTCTACATGTGCTAGATATATGATTAGAATGCTTTTATAAGTACACATTTTTTTTTTGATAATCTAGGGGTACAGAAGATATTTTTAAGAGTTTTAGATGGAAATTTCCTTGAAAAATCCATGAGATTATTCATGATGGTTGGTATGGACTTGTTCATCAGCTTATTTCTTTGTGCACAATCAATGGAAAGACTTTTTTATGGTTATTCATGATGGTTTTTTGAAATTGCCCAATGATGATTGGACCATATGAAAATTCAGAAAGTCAGAAGATTGACCAAAGTTCTGCCTGAGTTCTACATAATTTGTGGTATCATTCATCATTAAGTTACAATTTTGATCATTTTAACATCAGCCTGCTTTGTGGTTCACTTCAGAAGATGTTGCCCAATTATCTTAACCCACATCAACATCATTTCAGGTTCATATGGAACTGAAACATAGGATCATTGGCACCGGGTTACAGTAAAAACACATGGAGTGGCACTGGCATGCCAGTGCCATAAATTCTCCCCTGGTGCTACCATCCTGAAGAAAACAGCAAAGCCGAGCGTGTCAATTGTACCATCAATGACATGGCTCGTGTGATGCTCAACAGCTTGGGCCTCCCTTTCAAGTTCTGGAGCTATGCCCAACAGTCAGCCGCATACCTCCACAATTGGATTCCCCACTCCCGCATTTCCCCTAAGACACCTATTGAAATCCTATTCAACCAACAGCCCACTCCAGAATTTATCTTTCCATTTGGCGCACGCGCCCTCGTCTTTTGTCCTGCCAAGAAGAGAGGCAATAAATTTTCCAAACACGCTGAGGAATGTTTCCTTGTTGGCTATCCCCCATCAGGCAAGGGAGGGCTCTTTTGAAACAAAAACCTCCACACCATCACCCAATCAGCCAACACCGTGATACCCAATTATCAACAACTCCCCGTGTCCCCGTTTGACACCATCGCGCAACAGAACTCCATCATCCTCCAAAACCTCCGTCTTGGCAAAGTACCTACCGACAAGATTGCGGCCGCCCAAGAACTCACTGTGCAGTCGCTCCCAGTCCGATCTGATATTGTGATCCCCAACCACATACACCATGCGTTGGGAGGATCACAAATCAATGAATGGTGCCAGGCAGCGGAAGCTGAACTCCAACAGCTTGAGAAACTTGGTGTGTGGTCAGCAGTCAAGCCGGTGAAGGGCCGGAAGGTCATTGGTGTCCGATGGGTCTTTGCACTCAAACGCAACACCTCTGGCGCAATCACCCGCTTCAAGGCGCGCTATGTGGCTCGTGGCTTCAACCAACGCCCGGGTCAAGACTTTGGCGACACCTACGCACCCACTGCATCTTTGGCAACACTTTGTCTGTTTCTCTCCATTTCTGTCCAGAAGGTTTTTGTCACCCACTCATTTGATGTTAGTTCCGCTTATCTTTACAGCCCCATAGACAAGGAAGTCTATGTTAAACCGCCAACCAAACTCCACCCTGAACTCAAAGGAAAGGTCCTCCGACTACACAAAGAACTCTACGGCACTAAGAAGGCTGGCCGCTGCTGGTGGCTCCACTTCAAGAACATCCTTGCCAAACTTGACTTCTCCGCCTCCAAGGTTGAATCATCGCTTTGCGTCTACAAACGTGATGACATATTGATTTACATCTGGATGCATCACTGCCAGAAAACCTGGCTCGGATGGCTGCATCCGAGTTTATATCGGATGCGGCCATCCGATTCAAACTCGGCCGCGCGCCACTGAGTGAATCGCTGACCGATTCAAACTCGGTGGCCAAACGCCCGGGCCGCTGAGTTTGAATCAGTCAACGATTCACTCGGTGGCGCGCGCCCGAGTTTGAATTGGATGCCCGCATCCGATATAAACTCGGATGCAGCCATCCGAGCCAGGTTTTCTGGCAGTGCATGTGAACAATGGCCTTGTCGTTAGCAACTCTCCCGCCGCATTAGACAAACTCTGCCGTAACTTGACTCAACATCTGGAGATTAAATGGCAGGAGGGCATCAACCAAATTGTTGGGCTCAATGTTTGCCACCACCCATCAGGCATACACCTCGAACAAAACTTACTGACTGTCAGCCCCCAAGATATTACCTAATAAGATGTGATACTTGGGTCTGCAAGTTTGAATAATGTTAACCTTATATTTTGTATTCTTACACTCATTCTATAACTTGTCTTAGTCTAATGGTTAAGAACCAGTCTCACCCAAAATCTGGAGCAAGAGACCTTGGGTTCAAACCTTACCATAGTTATAAATGTAAGATGTAAGATACCCTTTTCTGTCTATTTTTATAACCTCATATTTAATTATGGCAAATCTTTGGAAAATCCATTTTCATAAATATGTTTTATGGATTAAGAAGTCTTTATTTTGATAGTTTTTCATTGGAAAATCCTGGAAGTTCCAAGATTTACTAGCATAACTTTACTGTTCTATTACATACTTGATATTCTATAAAGAACAATAAAGCTATACAATAATTATAGAGTTTTTCAGCTTCATTATGAGAACCTCCACTTTTAGGCGCCCTCATGTGCTGAATAAACCTGAGGAAGATAGTTTGTGATTCACTAAACTCTTTTTAGAGTTAAATCACTCTCCATATTCACATTTTCTCTGTATTTGCCTTATACCCTAGGATTAAAATACTTGTGATAATGTTTTGAGGCTTTGACCACGAAATGCTCCCTCTTAACTTGGTGAGCTTGGTGCAAAACACCCCCATTTCAAGTCTGTAGTGAAATACTTAGAATAAATTCTATGTTTATTTCACACTTATGGCCCAATTTGGCAATAATAGATTAAAATGGCATCATCTTTCACAAATATGATGTCATAACTTGTTTTCTCACGCCCAAAGAGACATTTCTGGCGTAAGGAAATGCCACTTAGTGCCTGGTACCTCTATTCCCACTACTTGTACACTTGTAGTAGGAAAAAAGGTATTTAAGGAGGTGTTTCTCATTCATTTTGAGAAAGACCTTCCCCCAGCTTTTAACATACATAGATAAATCATTATAAGATACAAAGGCGTCCACCTTCTCTAGTAAGTATTAGAGGACTGGCCTTATTTCTTTATCATATCTATAATCTACTTAAAAACTCCTCCCTAGCCAAAATAACACTTTTAAAGTATTATTTGGTTGGAAGAACTGTGTTTAAATCTAGTTGGCCCTTCTTATTGCTTATTTTAAGCATAATAAGAGGTTTTGGCAGCAGGGTAGTAACCTGTTTATTCATATTCTGAATAACAAGTACCTGTGCTGTTTTTGAATTGTCTTTAAATATTATACTTATAATATTTAAAGATCCACTTTTCTACATTATTCCTATCTGTACACGCCACTTTTGTGGAATAGAGTACAGATAGTTGACACTGACTACCCAGGTAGTTTCCACTTATGAACGCCGCACCGTCCACCAGAACACGCCACTACCCAATACTCCACTCATCACCTCCACTTCCAAACCTATCAACACCTCCTCTTTCCGCTCTGTACTCGGATCCCTGATGTACCTTGCCTGCGGGACATGTCCCGATCTCTCTTTTGCAGTAAATCTCCTATCCCGGTTTAGTAACAATCCCTCAGAAGAACACTGGACGGAACTCAATCACCTAATTGGCTACGTTCAGAAAAACCCAAGGAGAGGCATTAAAATAACCTCGGAACTCCTTCTGTCCGCCTTTATGTTGACGCCGGATGGGGGGGGGACATGAACGGTCAACCACTGGTTTCATTCTCCAACACTATGGTAATCCAATTGTCTGGGGGTCTAAACGCCAGGATTTTGTTGCAATGTCCACATGCGCGGCCAAATATGTTGCCC
This sequence comes from Puccinia coronata f. sp. avenae, assembly GCA_002873125.1. Lineage (NCBI taxonomy): Eukaryota > Fungi > Basidiomycota > Pucciniomycetes > Pucciniales > Pucciniaceae > Puccinia > Puccinia coronata. The sequence continues at coordinate 80,223 of PGCI01000091.1, read as the reverse complement.
TCTCCATTGCACCACAGAACCTTGCAAACCTGAAGATCGTTCTGGACAATATTGACCCAGTGACCGACTACGAGATTCTCTGCAATAACCAAGCCGCAGTTCTGGTTGCCACCGACAACGCGTCTCAAAAGAAAATCAGATATCTCCAAAGGGCCTTCTACTTTGTCAACAATTTTGTCTGTTGTAACAAGGTCAAACTCTATTGGATTCCCAACACCGAGCAACTGGCCAACGTGTTCACTAAACGTCTAGCAGCAACCAAACATTGTGAAGCCATTGGATCAATCAACGTCTCCAACATCCCTTCTGAATTCTTCCCATCCAAGTAATTTGTCCCTCAACCAGTCCAATATCTGTTCCCAACTTCCTTTCTTCCTAATTTCTTTCTGTTGTCCATTTTTTCTATCTCTTTTGTTCTGTTTCATTTAAATTTTTTTTTCCTGTTTATTCTCAATCTTCATTCCGTTTCAATTCTAAAATGAATCAATGTTGGGGGGGGCTGTAAGACATAGTATGTGTTATCAACATTATTTATTTCATATTTCACGTCATTCCATCTTTCCATTCACATTACATCATCATCAGTCTCACACATCAAGGTTTCTTTATTTCAAATACTTTGTTTCAATCTCTCATCTCACAAACTCTCAGTCTATAAAACCTTGATACTAGCCAGATGTGTTCCTCATTGTTTTCTCTCCGCATCTGTCTAGTCTCTGGAAAATAATTAGCATATATTTTCTGTTCCTTATAGGTTTGTATATAGTTTCATGCATATGCAATTTATTGTTTTCTCTCCGCATCTGTCTAGTCTCTGGAAAATAATTAACATATATTTTCCGTTCCTTATAAGGTGGTACACACCTCGATGACACTGGTCATCAAGGTGTGAGGTGGCACCTTGATGACACTGTACAACTCAATGCAGGTCATTGAGGTGTCTATCACCTCAATGACCTGACAGATGCAGCCGACGTCGGAGCGCTACTGCATAATAGAAATAATGCAGGCGCCCGGCGTCGAGTTTGAGGTTTGTTTGGCTCCCCCAGCCTATTGCCTTATATATAGGGTAGATGATCAATCCATTGACTTCCTGTCAGCATGAGAGACTTGCCAGTTGGTGAGAGTCTGGCAGACTTGCAGCCAGCCTGTGAGAGTGTGAGACTCTCCAGTCCATGAGAGTCTGGCTGGTCACAGTGTGGTGTGCTATTTTGGTTTCAAGTATCAAATGTGGTAAAAAGGACCAATTCTTATATATAATAGGTATAAAACTAAATATATTACTACATAATCCAACTCTACAAGGTCCTAAACCCATAATTACCCACCAGAAGCACTCAGTTCTACATGCATAATCCATACCCCCTATATACATTAGGACATATATACATAGCTAGCATATTTGATTATCTCTTGGTTTTATGTCATTTCCTTTATCTGGCCAACTTGAGGTACTCAGACCTCAAACCGGCCAACTTGTGGTATTCAGATTCCAACTGGCAAACTTGTGGGATTCACTCAACAGGCTCTGACCAATCAGGACTCATGGTTCAGCACACTCAATTTCAGTCATCAAGTTCTGACCAATCACACGTCACGGTGCAGTTCACTCAATTTCACCCAGATTTGACCATCAGTTCCTGACCAATCACAAGCCATGGCTCAGCTCACTCAAATTCACTCAAAATTGGCCATCAGTTCCTGACCAATCAGAACTCAGGATTCAGCTCCAACCAATCAGCATGCATGGTTCACACATTAAGTTCTGACCAATCACAGATCACAGTTAAGTTCATCACCAGCAAAAATGCCTCATCTGAGATCACCAGCAGCAAAAATGCCTCATATTTCAATATAAAAGGAGGGCTTCTCACCCCCTTCCAACATCATCCGACCAGGAAAAACCTGCCGGCAACCACCATCTCACTCACCACTCATCCATCACATTCTCCAGAACTCACCACAACCCTTATAAAGTAGTCTCGTGGTGTGTTTCTTAATCAGGTAGTCCAACAAAGTCTTTCATACCTTGTGTTAGCCAAGGGAATATTCAACTGCACAGAAACCTCTCTTGACTAAAGGTTAAGAAAGAGGACATCAAAACCCTGAATAGTTCACATCTTATTAGTTTCATCTATTCCATCAAGTCATAAACATAAAACAACAAAAATATTTCACTTATTTCATTTATTATCTCCATAAGTCACTTCCACTCCATATTTACCATCATCAGCTCTCAACACTCTTCCGGAAACTACAAAACCATCAGCACTTCACTAAGGATTAGTATACGGATCATCTAGTTCATAGGATTTCCATCATCACGTCCACTTTTCACTTATCTTATTATAGTAGTCCTGATTTTGCTGCATACAAAAGTTGATCTAGGTCTGATAGAGACTGCTACATATAAGCTTTTGTTATCATTAGTTTAGCCACAACAATAAATAAAAGATGTTGTGTTAGTTCTTTGTAGTACATTAGAGGGGCAGGTCTTTCAAACCACCCGCAACAGTTATAATAGTTTCATACATACTAGGAATATTATCTTCTGTTATTTCCCCCTCACAGAACTGCCAATCCATCCCAAAAGGAGTTCTCACAACAGTCAGTTCTCACACACGGCTCAGTTGCATACTGGGCCGTGGTGGCTGGCTTGAGACTTGCTACACCACGGACGGCCCTGAGGTTTCTCGGACCCCATCCTCAACGTTCGCTACCGATTGTAGTTCAAAGCCAAAAATTTTATGCTTTAAGCCGTTTAAATCCATTCTCCCACAGAGTCCAACCTTTTTTTTGTGGGACCATGGGTATTCCTCCTTTTTTTTCGGTTCTGAGGGTTATAAATCCATTGTCCCACAGGATTAAGAGTTTTTTTTGTGGGACAATGGTTTTAATGCCCAGATCTGACTGTGCGAGTATCAGAAAGCTTAAAGGTAAGAACCTTCTGCAAGAGGACAAACAGGAGCGACCTTCAACAGCGCTAAGTCGCAACTCTGAAGGGGATCTTTTATAAAAAAAATGCTTTTGTGAATCATGCCAATGACATGTTTTTCTGTTGATACTTTGAGAAATTGGTCTCTCAGAAGAGAAAAGCAGTGAGTTAAAAGGGGGTACAATAAGCCACATGTGCGCCTTGCTGATATGAAGAGTTAGTCGAATGTTTAGAGCGCCTGGCATGCTGTTCTTGGCTGGGTCCGGGACGGGTTTGAGCCCGCTTTTGGGCCTGCAGACCCCATGTTTTGCCAAAAAAACCGCCTGCTTGCATTTTTTTTACATGCGAGAGTAGGTTGATTCAATTGAGAGTTTAATTGTTTAGTGTTTTTTGTCCATTGGGATCGTGGCTTTCCAGCATTAGAGCAAACGTTGAGCAGAACCTTGCTCTCTCAACGTTCAACATCCAATAATTCACGGGTTTTTGTTGGGCGGGATGGCGGCTCGCCAACGTAGGACCCAACGTTGAATGAGGGTTTCCGGAGGGACGTCAGCTCGACGCCCCCTGCGCATTCAATGGGCAACATTGGTTGCGCGTACAAAAAGCCGATCAACAACGTTCGAAACTGGCCGTGGTGTAGATGAAGTCCCTGAGCCAGCCGTGTATGGGTCGAGGGGGTGAGCACTTGTCCGACCTCTTCCAGAGCAAGGCAAAATTCCTCTGAGAGCGGTTGAGAGACACCCCCAAGCAGACAGTGAGAGAGGCTTGACCGTGATAGTGTGCGGGAGCAAGATCTGGAAGTAGTGAGAGGGCACATGGGCAATAGCATATGCTGAGCTCTGGTAGAAGGGAGGGTGCTGGAACAGCTGACTCCCTGGCGCAAGGGGGCGGTTCAAAACTCCAAGCACCTCTGAGCACCACTCTCTCAGACCCTCTTTTGGAAGGTAGGGGCTGCACCGGCCGGTGAACCTACGTCGCCTCTGGCTGCGCCTGCCGGCAACTAAGTCACCCCGGCGCTATCCACACCCCTAACTTAATCAAGTCCCTCCGGCGCTTGGGGGGTCCCGTTAGGGACCCTCCAAAGGAGGTGCACCCGGGCCTTGTCCCGCAGTGTCCTTTTGGGGTATGGATTTGTCCAACCAGTATTCAAATGTTGTATTGAATACTGGGTGGCATCTTGGTCCCCCTGTATTGGACTACATACACAAGCTGAAACGCTGGTTGCAAACCTGAACCGGAGGGTAAAACCCGTGGTGCATGTCCACTCAGAGACATGAATTTGTTTTTTGTTTTTGACATGGTGGCTCAAACCTGTTGGTCCAGGTTCAGGGTGAGGATGGGTTGGGTCGGGTCAGAAAACTGCGGACCCAACCTGCCCCAATTATTTCTGGGTCAGGGCGGGTCAGGTCAGATTTTCACCTGATGCCGACCCGACCTGCCCCATTATAGAATTAATGGGTCTCAGGGTGGGTCGGGTTGGGTCACGGGTCAGTCCGTGGGTCTCTGACAAACAATAAATTTGATGTTCAGAGGCTCCTCAAGTAGTTACTTGTCATTTTTTTATTCACATATTGCGCATGAAATGTTGTATGTAATGATAGGAAGGCAGTAAAAAAGGAAAAAAAAACTAGACATCATCATATTTATCATCTCCATCTGTGTTGTTTGCATTGAGCCAATCTTGAGTACAAATGAGAGCCTCAAGAGTGTTGGGATTGAGGCTCATTCTGAAGTCGTCCAAAAATTGACCAGAGGCCAAGAATGCAGATTCCAATGCAACTGAGGTTGCAGGGATCATTAGGGCGGTTCAAGCCATTTGGCTAGGGGTGGGGAATCAAAGTGCGTTGAATTTCCACCATTCAAGCAAGTCAAAATTTGATTTTGGAGGAACTTCAAGGTTGTGCTCTTGAAGGTAAAGATCAAGCTCACCAGTTGGTGCACTGGTTGATCCAATACCTTTTGTTCTAGCGAGGTGTTGTCTGAATTCCTGGGTGTTGTCGTCTTCAACTTCACCGGTACAGATAATATCATTGTTTTGATCAATGTTCTTGCTTTTTTGATTTTGTTTCTTGGACTTGTAGTCTGTGATGTACTGTTTGTACCATGAGTACAGAGCCGTGCGTAAATTTTCAATCTCAACAGCAGCTACTTCTTGGCTTTTGGCTTTGCCTTGCAACTTGAACTCAACGTACGACATTTTAGATCTAGGGTCAAAGACGTGAACTACCGCTGCAAAAGCTTTCATTTCCTCCCAATACTTGTAAAATTTTGTGAGCATTGGCTCAACAATGCTGCTGATATGATCATTGGGCAACTTGCGACTCGCCAGTAAGTGATGTTCAATATTCTTCATTATCTTGAAGATCATGTGAGAAGTTGGGTACTTTGAAGCGGATAAATCAACAGTTTCTGTCAAGGGATTCAAGATTCAGATGCGCTTAGCTAGTGGGCACGCATACATGCAATGTTTGATAAATTAAATATGCTTACATTTGTAGATCAATATAGCAAGGAAGTCTTTCATTGCAGCAAGTTGAGACCATTCTTCAGGACTAGGACAGTTGAAGTAATGAGAATCCAACGTAGCAAAATCTTCAAATGCCGGCCTGAATGGCAATCCAGATTTAATCATGAGAAAGGTTGATTTCCATTGAGTGGCAACATCCTTTGATGGTAAATAATTGAGTCTAACATTGGCAGTGTTCATGGACATTTGGAATAGTTGTAATTGTGCTTGGCTGATCTTGATGTAATTGACTGATCGGCGCAGCTTTTCAACGGCATCAAGCATCTTGGAAAACCCATCTTTTACAATCAAATTTATAACATGGGCAGCACAGCGCACATGGAAATATTTTCCATCTGCCTACCTGATGGGCTGCGGTCCAAGACTATTGATTGAAATCAAGGAGCAGCTACATTGTTTGATGATGCGTTGTCCAAAGTGATAAAGGAACACTTGGTAATAGCTTTCCATTCAACTAGGCTTTGTAAGAGTTGATCAGCAATTGCTACACCAGTTCGTGGCGTGGGCAATTCTTTGAAGGAGATTAAATGCTTGATTAATTTCCAAGAAGCATTGATAAAATGTGTAGTGATTACCATGTAGCCATTGGCATCACGCGGGGAACTCCAGAGATCAGTGGTTAATGCCAATCGCTTCGCTTGTGAAATTTCCTTGAGAAGATCAACTTTCATCGATTGGAAAAGATTCATACAATCCTCCTTCACAGTGAAGCGGGTTTTCAACTTGTAATTTGGTTGAAGAGAGGCAACAAAAAGCTTGAAGTACTTGTGCTCAACCATTCGGAACGGATAATTGTGCGCAGCAACCATTTTTGAAAGGAGCTCCCTGGTTTTTTTTTTCTGAAAATTGCCAAGTTGTTTGATTCATTGATCCTTTGGTGGCGACTAGTAAGGATTGCTTGGATGAGCAACTTGATCTTTGGAAGGCCTTGCAGCGTTCCAAGTGCCGCCACAGATGTTGTGCACCTGACGAGGTTTTCCCCAAGAGTTGACTCTTGCAAGAGTCGCAGACTGCTTTGGGGTCTTTAGATCCCTCTTTATCTTTGGAGAAGTGTATCCAAACATCGCTGGTAGTTTTACGCTTCTTGGTAGCTGGAAGTTCGCTAGTAGTTATGTCTGCACTGTCAGCTTTTTTTGTGGAGTCAGTGCTGTCATCAATGACTGTTGGAGGTGGGGCTGGCATAGGGCCGGTACTGGTACATTTAGAAACCATGGTGGATGGATTGCGAACAAAAAAATTGGATCCTTTGTTGTACTCAAGAGGGAGTTGTCAATTTTGATTGAGACTTGAGAGTCATCAACGTGTCAGGTCAAGAAAACTCTGGACTCCCGGGGCAGCCTGGAGCCTGAAGTCTTGCTCCACTGGCTCCAGTGACAGTCTCCATTGGTCAAGACTTCGCTTTACAGGTTTCCACTCCCAAAAACGACATCCAGTGTCCACTCAGCACTGCCACGACTCCACACTGACACAAGTCAGGCAATCATGGCTCATTTGGCTCAGAATCCAGATTCCAAGGAATTCCGAGCCCCATGAGTCGTGCTAATGCATCCAAAACCACCTTCTGGAAATACCACTCTCAGATGGGCCGACCCATGGGTAGCCCACAATTGCTGAAGGGCAACCCGACCCACCATGGGCCACCCAGTGGACCGACCCAGATGGGTCAAAAAACCCTGCCACCCTGACCCGACCTGCCCCAGACCCGGGACGGGTCGGGTCCACCCATGGGCCGACCCGACCCATCCTCACCCTGACTTCTGATTCTGAAACATCACAATGGTAAATTTTGTGCCGATACCTTTTAGAGTGGTACAGTAGAAGTAATCCTGAAAGAGGCGCATATTTTTCCAGGAAAGGAAGCCTCTTCTCTTCCCCCTGGGCTATTCTGAAGTTCCAGCGAGTCACGAGTGAGCTGAACAACACCAATATTTACATATGTAGTGATAAGTTCCTCCCACATGGTGCACCAAGGCCCGGCAGGGTGTAGTGGTCGTCTATAACTGGAATGATCCATGATATACATATATGTATGGATTTTCAAGACGGAAGTACCACTCTTGCTATCTGGAAAAGGACAGGCGCTCTCACAACAACTCAACCCATTCGAGATCCATACTTGTTTGGAGTGTGTTTTATGATCCATGGGAAGATGAACATTTATAGACAAGCACTACTATTTAGAGCCGGTGTCTTTGCCAGCTGGGCCCGCCCACTCCCCCAGGCCTGCAACACACACCCGATTCCACCCTACATAGCCACTTCAAAATGGGTTCCAAAACCATGATTACTAACGCTCTCGCCTACGTCTTCACTATGGTACTCCTCCTGATTGTCACCCTCTGCGCCAATCAAGTTCATGCTGTCCCAGGTAGCAACGAAAGCGTTAAGGAATGGCTTGATGAAACAAAGAACGTGTTCCTTCCTGAATGGATGACTCGGTCGCCTTCTCCGCCCCCCAAAAAACCAAGCTGCTGTATCATTACTTAAGATAGGAAAGTGAAGGATAAAAGCGCCGTCCGTTACGCTCCGCCAGACAAGCCTATCCGCAAAGCCCTCCGGACGACCTCTGAGGAAGAAGCGACCCGAACACGTCAGCATGGTCGGAATCAAGCCCCTCAAATTTGCGGCCTCAACACACCTTTTACATAACGCGGCTTGTTTTTTGAATTTTCTTTTATTCTTCATTTTTATCAAGATTGGTTACGCAAATCATCATTCAAGGAAATCATCTCGTTCCTAATTTGCGACCTCAAAACACCTTTCATATAATGTGGCCTGTCTATTGATTTCTATTTTTTTTCATTTTTATTAAGAATGGTAACATTCAAGGAAATCATCTGGTTCCTAATTTGCGACCCCAACAGACCTTTGACATAATGCGGCCTGTTTTGTGAAAGTTTTTTTTTCATTTTTCATGAAAATCATTTATGCAAATCATTCAAGGAAATCAACTCGTTCGTTGAAGTCATAATGGAACTCTGTCAACAACGAGGCAAAACCCAGCAATGGATAAAAGAGGCCAAAAGAAAACATTCAGATTCAAGGAGTGCATCACCTCTTTTTTCAATCGTCTCATTCTCGTTGAGTTTAACTTGTTGAACATGTTTTCTCCCCTGTTTCCCTGTGCTTCAAACCTGCGCTTCCATTTCTCTTTGATTAAGTTTCCTCAAATCTTTAACTTTGCTTGTTAAGTGGTTGGCATGGATGTGCCCAGGAGCTCCGGAGGTAGTTCGGCAGCAATGCAACATAGTTGACACCAGTTTCATAGCACTGGCTTTCGATCACGGCCAACCGATATCTACATACCTTCAAGCTTCTCGAAGAGAGTCCCGTGAATCCCGCGGCGAAGCCGCCCTCCCGCCGTCGGGACTTGTGAAGTTAGGGACGATATATATATACAAGAAGTGTTCATGTTGTACTCCAAAACACTCTCTTTTCTATTCGCAGTCAAGTCCGAGCTCCTATTCCCACTGTCCAAATATGGTTTCATGATCCAGTAATTAAATATTGATGTACATTTTTGCACGCAAGACAGCAGAAGACAAACACTTCACTGAAACAAGACACACGAGGTTGGGGCGGGCGCTGGACCGGGGACATGGCAGTTGCGGAGCCCAACTCTAGAAAGCCGCCATACCCGTTTGGCCAACTTGATTCGCTTGAAGCAGCGTCATTATCCTTCATCTTCAAGAGAATTGTATCTCAGCCTTCGACGTAATGAAGTGCACTTTCATTTACCATGTCTTGCATCCGTCCATCTCAGCTTTCCTCAGGGCGGCAATGACACCTGAACTGGGTGAAACCATCTCGCAGGAGAGATTTGTGAATAATTTTGACTTAAATCTTGAACCAGAAGATCAAATCTCAACGGAGAACCTGGATTCCTTTGATAAACAGCCCAGCTCGTCATCAGCTGCGGAGACCTTTATTGATTCAAACAGGGGTCGCTGCTTGCTTCCATCAATTTCATTTACCCCAATGTTTGAATCGGTTTCGCGTTCTTCACATTTCGGCAATCATGTGGAGGAGGCATGTATAGCGCAAGAGCACTTTCCAAGCATGTGTTCCTCAAATGGGCGCGGAAAGCGTTAAATGATCGATTTGAACCCGAGCTCTGCATCAGGAGAAATTTCTTGTAACAATCACCTAGCCTTTAGAATTCACCACGGGCATATTGGGGTCATGTATGACATACAGGTTGCACGGTCATGCATGTCACAGAAAAAATTACAGCACCCTGTGTCACGCACAATTCACAGGACTGCATTTCATGTAGGTAACCTGTAGTTGACAGGCCTGTGAAACCCCCCGCGCAGTCACTGCGCATGTGACAGGTTGCCCATGTGCACTGCATGTCATGATCCTGACAGCTTGTCCTTTTTATGTAACATGACCTCCATTATGCTGTGTAACGCTTGTTTGGGCAGCTGCAAAAATGAGCGCAACATTTGAAAAACCCGCATGGCAGCTTGAAAAGCCTTCTAGGCAGCAACTAAGGCCCCGCTCAGCACCTTATCAAGTTGGGTGGGGTAGTACTAATATCCAAGTTGGCAGACTTCAAGCAAAGCTGCCAATCACTGGTTTCAAACAGATCTTCTTGACCATCCGTTTTTGCATATTTCTTGATTTTTTAAATGATTGTTTTGAGTAGATAAATCCGCTGCTTCTGCTTCAGCAACCTGGTCTCATATCCATTTGTATTTGGTTCCGAGGTTGATTCAGCCACCATTCTTGGCAGTGTTTCTGGAAACCGGCCACCCTAATTTGGCTCACCTGCCAAGATTAGGCAACCCCTGAAGCCTCGCTTTAAATTGGTCTGGGCAGTCTCTCCAATAAACTTGGCTGTGTCAAGCGGGACTGGAGGGACTTCCCAAACGAGCGTTACACACCATACCTGATATGCGTACAGGACCACGTAACCTGTCTGCCTCTCATGACCCCGTTTTGCCCGGGGTGATTGGACGCAACCTATCTCTCAAAAATGCATTAACGGGCTCAGAGCAGTCATGGTCAAAGCCAAAAGACATCCATCAAGCAAAAAAAAAATGGAAAAGGTAATGCCAAAGAGAACACATCACATGCCCTAGCTAGTCTAGACAAAAGCTGGCAGAATTCCATACCCAAGACTCCACTCAATATCAAGGATTGGAATTATTTGAGAGAACACCCAGAATGTGCAAAAACAGATTTTTTTCATCAGGAATTTTTGAAATTTCTGAATGAATGCATGGGTGAAAGAAATACGCAAAGTTCCTTTTAAATTACAAGAGATCAGGCAATTGATTTCAAAATAGCATTTCATTCAAAGGCCAAGTATTTTTAATTGAATAAATCATTAACAGCTGATACATGAAGACCTTTGAGGGTTCAATTATACAATACTGTGTTGAGAATATTGGATGAAAGAATTAACCTTGAAGGTTACCAAAGTTTCTCAGAAATCATGAAATATGTGATTGAGAGAATTGAATTTCAATGTGCAGCCATGGAAACTCCACATGGAAAAAGGATAACAACCATGATGAAATTGGTGGAAAAGACCACCAAGATTACACATCTTCAGATAGTTGCTTATATGTCATTGTTCAATGGAAATAAAACAGAAGTATTAGCAGAAAGTGAAGTTGAAGAGATCATGAAATTCTTCAAGGAATTGTGGCGTTGGCTTCTTGATTGTACCTCACAAACAATAGAAATAAGTTGGCCAAAAAGGGTTCAGTACAATCTCTTGAATTTTGCACCATATGAGAAATTGACAGCTACTTATTCTACTGATAAGGCAAAAACATATCAACTTTGTTGGGATTTTGCTTCTCATTGGTTCAAGAAAAGAAGAAGATCATTCAAACACAAAAATGGTCAAGACAAAACTTTTGATTTATTCCAGATAATTGATAAAATGATCACTTTTTAAAACTTGGAAGAGATTTTTAAGGCCCTCAATTCCAACACACCTGATTGCAAAGATTCAAAGAGAAAAAGAATTGATTCCTGAACAATTTTCCTAGACATTTATTTTATTTTTGAAAATGGTCTCCTTGGGGTAAAAGAAAAATTTCCCACAACAAATGAGTGATTCCTTGGTTAAAAGTGAAATATGAAAGTAAAAAGGCCCCTTTGTACAGAAATGACTTGTAATCATGTGATCATTGATTTGTCCTGGTGCTTTTTGATTCAATGGAGAAATTCCCTTTGGCATTGCTCTGGAAGTCCTCCCAGATTGTAATGCAAGACCAGCTCACAGAGTACTAAAACTTCCCAGGTTTGTCATTCCATTTTTTTCACCCAACAGATTTGGAAAAAACCTGCGGGAGGAATTGCCAGCATGACCAGCACCTCCTGGAATCTGAGCTAGGACCTGATAACACTATATCTTTGCAAGAAACATTCAGAGAGAACTATTTGCCACTTCAATAATTGAGCATTGCCAGCCATTGGTGAATTCTTTGGAAGACTTGTGTAAATTTAGAGATAACTAGAGTCCAAGGTGGCTTTGCCGCTGCAGGGTTTGAATGATGGTTGCTCTTTCATTTTGACCTCCACATATAAATGATCATTTGGAACACCAGCTGAGATTGCCATATCTTACCCGAACCATTTTATTGTTAATTCACTCAAAATCCTAGCTCATTGGACCCCAATAATGGCAAAATTGGGTCTTCAGGGGGCTTTTTGTTGCAAACACAAGAAACCCTCACCCTTCCTGCATAAAGTTTCACAAGTATAGAAATACCTTTAATATGATTTATCATGTCAAATTTTCACATACCTGATAGTATCATACAAAGTTATCCTCATTTTTTTGAGCAGAGTTTTCCAACCAGTCCAAACTTCATGAAACACCAATATCACATGTATGTACTTCATGTGCTTGACTATTTTTTCAACTTCATTTTTGGTTTTCTTGTCACTTTATTTTCAAATTTGCAAGTACACATCAATCAGTGTCAAAAGTTACCATCATCAGGCAGCATCAGGCCAACTCTGAGCCTTGAAGTTGGGTGACCCTGCGGCACCACAGAATGTTAATAATTTCATTTTGTGCTGGTACCAGATTGGTCAGCAGATACACATGCTTGGTGAGCTGGTACCAGCTTAGTGAGCAGGTGTACTTGCCTACGGGGCTGGTACCAACTTGTTGAGCAGGTATAATATGTTTGCTGCGCTGGTGCCAGCTTGTTGAGCAGGTATAACATGTTTGTGGGGCTGGTACCAGGTTGGTGAGCAGGGAGAATTGCTTGCTGGGCTGGAACCAGCTTGGTGAGGACTCACTGGGCTGGCATCAGCTCGGTGAGCACTCACTGGGCTGGCACCAGCTCAGTGAGCAGGTATACCTGCTTGCTGGGCTGGCACCAGCTCGGTGAGCAGGTATACCTGCTTGCTGGGCTGGCACCAGCTTGGTGAGCAGGTATACCTGCTCGCTGGGCTGGCACCAGCTCGGTGAGCAGGTATACCTTCTCGCTGGGCTGGCACCAGCTCGGTGAGCAGGTATACCTGCTCGCTGGGCTGGCACCAGCTCGGTGAGCAGGTATACCTGCTCGCTGGGCTGGCACCAGCTTGGTGAGCAGGTATACCTGCTCGCTGGGCTGGCACTAGCTTGGTGAGCAGGTATACCTGCTCGCTGGGCTGGCACCAGCTCGGTGAGCAGGTATACGATGAGCTGACTGCAAGGGAGAGCAGAAGCTGTGTGTTGAACCAGTTTCTGTGTGTAATCCAATCTACAGAGGGAGGGCTGAGGCTGCTGAGGGGAGACGGATGAGTTGGTGGAGTAGTAAGTAGATCAGCTGGTTTGATTGACGTGGTGGCAACAGATGGCAAGCCGTCATCAGACAAGGCCCTGTTGCTTGGTGATGAAAGGGGTGCAGTGTTTGTAGCGCGCAAGGATAACCGCACGGCGGAGGTTACTGCACTGGTTACAACCGGATAAGGAGATACAACCCATGGCCTTTAGCAAGACTGGAAGCAAAAGTTGGAATATATAAAGGAGGGGGGCCTCTCATATCAAAAGCCCATGGGTGCGCTTCGCATCCATCCCTGGGTGCCCCTACTTCGACCCTGATTAGGCTGCACACTTGTATGACACCCTCAACCGGCCCTTTTTAGCTTGTTGCTTTGACACAAGCAGGAGGGTCAACCCGTGGCACTTTGGTGTTTGGGGGTTATTTTAATTTTTTGCAACAAGCCACAGGCCAAAACCACGCACTTTCACACCAAGAAAGTGTGATTTTTAAAAAACTTGGATAATTGGTCATTGATGAATGATCAATAATCATTTTCTTTACACATGTAAATAAAAGCATCAATCAATCCATGATGATGAATCATCTTTTAGAAATATTGCTTACTTTAATACACATCCAGGACTGGATAACAGATTTAAATCCCCTTTTTCATTTAGTGTGAGTTTTATTCATAGAGTTGACATGGCAAAATAGAGCTGATCCCAGTTTATTAAAGCCACACTTTTGGCAAAACTGGGATCGTGGGTTTGCCATAGGCTTTCCTCAAAATGGCGTGCTCGAAGAGCAACACCTGGGGTTTTGGATTGGGCCACGATCAGTAAGAAACGTCACGAGGGGGTCACCTGAGGTCTTCTCCTCTGTGTGCAAGCTACAGATTACAGAGTTGACCTGGGGATTAATCTCCACTTCCTGCTCTCCCTTGAGGCAAATGCCCAACCAATTTTGGGCCATTATCCTTGTGTTAGTCTTCACAATGTATAATGTCCTGCCTACCGTCCCTATTGACGGACCATTCACCGTTTGCATTGGCGTGGCCGTCTTCATACAGGCCCCACCGTTACATTTGCCTTGCTGTTGCTGATTCCAATTTTACCCGCGCATTCATAGGCACGTTGTCCGGGGCAAAGGCTATTGCCAAGGACTTGTCAGGGGCGCTGGTGACCACCAGACCACTTCAGGCAAATACAAAAAAGCCTAGGGCAGATTGACTCTGTCCCTGCGGCTCCCTGTTGTTAACCCCCACGCCTGGTCCCACATCCCGCACCTGCAAAGCCACAATGTACCTTCTGGCTTTCCACGTCTCAGCAGGTAAGACCAACACGGGCAGAAACTTTTGCCAGGGCACATGATTCAGCGGAGACATGTCATCCTGCGTCAGGTTAAACTGGCCCAGTCCAGTCGCATGACCGATACCAACGTCGTCTGCCGCGCCGTCTCGAACAAGTGGGCTAGCGCAAATGGATTCACCTGCATCTCAACAGACGCACTGCTCCACCTCAGGTATAAGTATTGCACAATTTCCCTCCACTTAACTTTTACTCATCCTTCCATCCTTGCCTGATTTTCCTTCACCTTCACCGCTTTTACAAACCATCCCCTTCCCCACCCCTTTCACTGCACGCCACCTCAATTCTTGCCTTCCCGCCGCTGATACTAGCTGTGTGTTTTCCGGAATCTGATTGTCAGCAGCAACAAAGTGCTGAATCTCACGGTAAGCCTTGTCCATTCATGCTCACGTTTAGCGAATCCATTGCTGATATACAAACATTTGTGTCTTGTAGTCATCAAGCCTCCTGAAGAACCTTGACAAAGAACTGCTTGATTGTTGACAAACCAGAAAACAATCACTTTGACCTTTTGCGTGAGCCTCATTTTCACTCAAGGTGTCGCTCTCCCTGTACCTAATGTCTCGCTGATCCATTTTTCCCTGTCTTCTCTCCTTTTTTACTTATTATCTCAACCGGCGAACTCCATGCACACGGATCATGGTTGACGTTATTACCATGCGGCACAAAGCTCAAGCCCTAACGCCGAGCCTTGACCGTTTTCAAAAGGTACCACTTCCCAGCTTAACATCATCTTTGTACACAAATGGCCGTCATCAGGAACCCCAACCACCCTATGCTTGTTAACGGATTGTTCCAATCCCTCGCTGATGTAAGTTTCAACTCTTCCTCCGCTTAATATTCAGGGCTGACGCGGCTCCAGTCCTCAAGTCTTGCCCCCCAGGGCAACATGTATGTTGTCTTAGAGACCCCATCCTACATACAATGTAGTGGGTTGAACAAAACGTGCGACAACAACTTCGAAATTCAACTTAGCACAAACACTGCACTTAACAATAAGCTCAACGATGGTGCAACGTATATGATGAACAGAAGAATAATAGCCTTGGGAGATGGTACCACATCCATTGTGACATACCTGGACACATCCGTTGTTTGAGTTCTTGAGGCAGCATCTCCTTCTCCCGATTTGATTAACAAGACGCATGTCATTGGACTCGGCCACGTGACCCACCGTGGCGAGGTCGTTAGCCACGAGCCTGAAAGGTCAATACGTCTCGAGGTCACTGTTGCGCACAACGATTGGGATCCAGTGGTACGCCCACATCATACACTTTGCTGCATACCAACACACAGCCTCAATGATCTTTTGACATATGATCACCCCTGTCAATAACATTTTGGCTATTGTATAGCCGTGCGAACCACTGTATCAAAGGCTATCTAGTAGCCATTCTGCCATCTCGTTTCATCTTGCTCCATCTCTCTTTTCTGTCAGCCTACGTGATGCCAAGAACAAAGTTCTTCTAGCTACACGTGGTGCAAAGATATGAAAAGTTAGTTTCACGCGTGGGTCTCACGGTGAAATGGGGTAAAGTAGAAAAAAAAGAGAAAGAAATATAACAAAAAGCAAAAGCTTTTTATCAAAGAGGGGCCTGAGTTACAGGGGTGTTTACGGTGCCCTCTATGAATTAGATCCTGAAATATCAGGGGTACTCTAATTATCTGGTCCTTTGACAAGGAGTACACCCAGAAATGACAAAGAAAGAAGTGCTACGGGGAATTTTACTCACTAATGCTAAAATCCACGCAAAGGGGTCTTCTTCAAGCTTGGCAGGGATCTTGAGGCGTCAAAAGTAGTCAAGAATTGATTGGAAAGCTGGGGATTTGTTGTGGTAATTGTTGGTTGAGGTGATGATCCAATATAACAGGTATAACAAGGCTAATAACTAGTGTAAAGGCTGGTTGATTGCGTTGGTATATGCTGGAATGATAAAAGATGATGGGGATTGTCAAAAGTGTGCAAACAAAGCTCTTTAAATATCAATTTTGGGCCACTGTGTGCGTGGTAATTTGCCTCAATTGCAGGTGTGGCCCATTTCAAACCAAACCAGGCCATTGTTACGCTAGTTTGGACCAAAAGGGCAAGCCACAGCTGCTTATGGGTGAATACACAAGGTTATGATGAGTTTGTTGACGCCAAATAACCATGTAGACCAACCTGGTTCAATACTACTGGCTTGGTTTAGTCAACAGTAGCATTGAAGGAGTGGTTACGCCTGAAAAGGGCCACAAATATTGAGACTGGGCCACGCTACAGGTGTTACACATGTGTAATTAAGGTTTTAAAAGCGGAAACTTTGTTTATATATATGATGCAAGGTTCCTGAAACCTAGTTACATACATGCTGCCTTAGTAACATGTATTTGTGTAGTTCATGCGGGGTTTTTAGTGAATTGGGCCAACTTGTGTAACCAGTGCGCCGGGTTGGAACATTAAACCCCATTTGGGCCTAACTCGGCCATTTCACACAACACCTCAAAATGACGTCCATTTTTGGTCATTTCCCAGTTGGTATCATAATAGTCAACCAACATGTTACGCATATGTGCCGTGCAATCCTATAGGTGGGGGAAATGGGTAAAAGGAGTGAAGGAGTGAGAATTAGGGGGTACCATGAGTGGGATACCCTAGGTTATTTTGCATGTAGATTAAGAATCTGCCATAATATTCTAAGTTTTCTTTAAGGTTTAAGAGTTATGGTAATATTTTGTGTAAAACATAATTTTGACAGGGTATTTCAATGTTTATTCGTATTTTGTATTTATACATAACAAAGCCATAATGCATTACAAAGTGAGAGAAATTCCTACACATGTAATAATGTCTCTAACTTTGGTAATACAATTTATTTTCTAATTTTCAATGTATTTATTATGATTTTATCTTTTCATGTACTCTTTGTTAGATTGTCTCTGAAGAGTAGCAAGCTGACATTTTCTGTACCAATAATCACTCCTCGCGATGTTTAGAAAGAAACCCCAGCCCCAATGCCTGGCGCCCTGAACCTAACCTAACAGGAGACCTAACAGAAGACCTAACACCTAACCTAACTACCTAACTTGAGGTGTTAAAACCTAACCTAACCACCTAACTTGAGGCGTATTGCCACGTCTTTCTTGAATGAAGTGTGTTGATGGGACACTTATAGCTTGCGGGCGAGATGAAGCGAGATGAAACGAGACGTGAGATTGGCTACTACATAGCCTTTGTAACAGGTGTTCTCACGCCTATACAGAAGGCCAAAAGGAACCGAATGTGGTGCATATGATCCAACAGAACCGAGTTCACCGACGCTTCTTGGCAAAGTATGTTGTGTTAGGTACGAAGAACCTGGTGAAGACTCACACCTTATTTAAAATTGGGCACAAGGTTCAAGTCGTTGGGGCTTTGATTGACTTTGACCATGAGACAAATGTTCCAATTGTTATGGTAAGTTTCACCTTTAATGTGGACAATCAGTAGCTAACGTCAGATTTCAGGCTTCTTCCGTGAGTGTCACCTCCGGCCATGAAACCTCCAGAAGCCTGGCGGCAAGCGGCTCCACGGCCAACCCAAGCCCCAAGACCGGTTGTAATTTGTAAGCCCATCATCATATGACAAAAACCCTTGCTGACGCGTTGGATTGGATGACAGCGTCAAGTTCTTGAAAAAATTGCCACAGGGAACGCCTGCCACAGCAAAGCCCGCCGCCGCCGCCAAGTCATTTCAAATCGCGGAAGAAACCTCCTCCCCAGCAACGTCACAAGCGAAAGGGAAAGCTAAAATGGCTGAGCCGGACTCAGAGTCTGAGGCTTCTTCGGAGAATGAAGGCAAAGGCTCCCCTGAAACCCACACCGTCGATGTCACCCTGCCACCAGCCAAACGCGGGAGGCCCCGCAAGCAGGACTTAATGGCAGCTGTGAAAAAGATGAACCGCGGTTAGGGGCACATGGGAGCGACGCGGGCGGTAACTCCTTGGTCCCTAGCCAATGAGAGTCCACACTGTTCCTTCTCCGGAATTTTCAAATGACTGGGTGCGCACTCCCAACAGTAGTTGTTGCTTGTAAATATTGCTAAGATCAGACCAGACCAACAGGCGGTAGATCGCACATCATCATACAGCTTGTACTATATCCACGCTTGCCAAATTTGTGCTGTCGAGGTCGCTTTTAAATGTCGAACATCTAGACAATGCCAACGTGACGACCTCAACAGGAATGATGTCCCATGCTTGTGAAGCCCGTGGCACTCTGACAGGTTGTTCATACAGGTTTGACAGCCACGTAGATGAAATGCAGATTGACGATCGGCATGAAGAGAAAAACGCTTTTAAAACCTTTGCTGTAAGTCTGGCGTTAAAAGCGCCGTCAGGCAAGTTGAGCTGAAGCTTGTAGCTTACCAGAAGGCAACTGGTTTGCGCCAGACGATCATGCACTCTTGACAGTGAGAGATCATGCGCTACTTTAATGAAAATCAGCGTTGGTCTCCGCTGATCTTCATTAGGACTTGATTAAACATCGGCTTGTGCACAAAGCTTTCGCCCTGATAAGCTCGCCTTCTTTTGAAGCACATGACGGCGGACAGCTTAATCAAATGCTAAACCCGCATCACAACCGCACCACTTGAGAGCCACTTTCCCGGTTCCATCATGTCAGCTGTGCCTCTGGAACCGCCCGGCTCACCCCCAAGGTCCCCCACCACCGCACCGGCCGTTGCTGAAGGACATTCCAGCACCGCGCAAACTTCTGGTCATTTGAGGAGCCGTGCTTTTAGCTTAGCCGGTAAGTATGGTCATCCTCTTGGCTGTTGGATCAAGCTAGCTGCGGACTCATTTGCCCTGTGTTTACCCAATCTTAGTAACCGTCGGCCATCATGATCCGACACATCCGGCGTTCCAGGCAACCAGCATCAAAGCTGAAAATTATGTGACCGCCTGGATTGCGGCTGAGAGACGCCAACAGCGCTTGCTATTATCCCTTAGGAGTTGCCTTGCTTTGGGCTCACACACTCCGGATTTAGACCAGAGATTGAGCGGAAACTTGGGCCAAACGGTTGGCCTCTTGCCAAGCAATGGGTTAACTGGTAACCCTAACCGTCAGGCAAACCGTCAAAACAGAGGCGTACTTTCCCTTTGGCGTCAACGCGGGAGCCGGACCGTAGTCCTTTGGGCTGACCTTTTGGATCAGCTGGAACTTACGCAAAGCAGACAATCCACCACGCGCCTCCTTCAAAGGGTGTTTGTTGCGAGGATGGCCATCTTACTGAGTCAATATAGTGTCGTGCAAGCGGCGCACCAAAGTCCAGCCGCCGTTCTACTTTCAGACGAAAGCCACATCAGCGGACCCCTGGAGTGGTCAGACGTCGCCAGAGCGCCTGAGGAGGATCACGACGGTTAGCGGTGGGATTCACCTTGAAAACTGTCGGTCCACTTTGTGCAAAGAGAAACTGACAATTTACTTACACGGCGCCCTCTCCAATCCCGCAGGATAACTGCAGGTACAGGTTAAATTACGGTGGCCACTTGGCCTGAAATTGAATGCGGGGCTTGTGAAACCCCAACGGCTAGGACAGAAAATGCATTAGTCCACTTTAGGCTTAACAGTGATGCTTTTGTCAAGCTTGTGACTTCAAGAAGAGGGTCACACCGCAAGGCCTGTTGAAACAACACCCAATGAGTGGGGGTTTAGGATAGCTTTCCAGAGCTTCTGTCATGCAACTACATGTTTTGACCTGTTGATCACTATATATTTGTCTACTTGGGTCCTGTACCTGTGTGTGAGATGAAGGAATTGACGAGTTTAGACAAGCATGGACCACTTTTGCCGGACCCTCAAATAACATAAGCCAAAGTTGCCATGGCATGCTTGGGCAAGCGCACGCTACGCCCACGCAACCACTGTGCCTGCACAACCGGCTGTATGAGGATAAATGTGAAATGGCCCAGTTGCGGTGCTCCAGGTCTGTCAGCCTCTGTGATGCCAAGGGCTAGTACCTTTTAGCTACACAAGGTGATAAGAGTGCATAATAAGGGTAGAGTAGGATAATTTCACGTAGAAAGTAGTAGGAAAGAAATAAAAAAGAATATAATTCTTTTTTATAGAGGGGCCTGCTGGCGCAGGGGTGTTTGTAGGTGCCCTCTAAATCAGAGATCTGCTAAGCAGGGTGGTATCTGATTAAGCAAACAATGGGTTTCTGCGTAACAGAAGGTGGTACCAAAGTGCTTTTCCAATTAAGGAACCAGGATGGGGACAGAAGGATGAAAGAAGTACTCACTATTGCTTCTTTCAAGCCAAAAAGCCACGTAGGAGGGTGAAGTAGAGCTGCTGGGTAGATTGAAGAGTTTCTGCGCAGGAGCTGGACACGTAGGATGGTTGATTTAATGAGAACACCACGGATAAAACAGGCAAAACAGGGCAGAGTAACTGAAATAAGGACAGGACACGGCGTAAATGATTGACTGTAATAATAATTGATGATGGGGAACAACTTTTGGCGTGGAAAGAGGGCTCTATATATACTAATTTCACTCATAGTGGAGGACCTTTCTGCCTGTGTGCGTGTAGTAACTAGTTTTCAGCGCAATGTGGCCAATTTGGGAGATTGGCACTAACAAGGCTCATCCCAATGACACTGCTGGTCATTAATTCAGCGTCACAAGTGCTTTTTATGACCTTAATAACCTATTTAGTTATTGTAACTAAGGTACATAGCAACACTGACGTGTAATTGTATCTGAAATGGGCCACAAATGACGCAAATGGGCCACAAATGGCTAAGGCCAATCATTCAAGGCCACGCTGGCTATGTTACTCTTATGTATTCAAGGTTTTTATTAATAAAACCTTGTAAATAAACCACGTAGAATCTACTTTTACCCTAGTTACACTTGTACATATGTGGTAACTAGGGGATTAGCTATTTCCACGCATTTGGCCAATTTCCAATTGGATTATATAATCCACGCACGGGGTTGGAGGTTTAAACCCCAATTGGGCCTAACTCCCAAACTATACACAACACCTCAATTATAAGTCCATAATTGGTCATTTCACATATAGTATGCATATATCACAAGTACATACGTGTGTAATGTCCATGTGACATATATTTGTGGCCAATTCTTACGGGTAATTGGTTCAAGGTGAAGGAGTAGGAATTTAGGGGTACTTCCAGTGAGGGACCCTACATTAATTTGCATGAGGATTCAGAATATGACATAATATTCTAAGTTATCCTCAAGTTTTAGAAGTTATTTTAGTATTTTTGTAAAAAGTAGTTGTTATTTTCATTTATTACTTATTTTTATGGTGCCAGGACTTTGCTAAGCTTTATTGGATAAAATAAGTAAACTGAGTTTTTTGTACATTATTAGTCATATAAATGGGTCTTAATATTGTAGTAATAATGTCTCTATTTATGTTACCTTTGTCAGGTTGGCTCTGTCATAGTAGCAAGCTGACATTCCCTCCCTTTAAAATGAGACTTTAGAAAACAAAATTCACTCTATTTGTCTGTAGTGAAAAAAAAAAAAACTCAATTTCTCTTGGAGGCTCTATAATTTCGTAGATGTATGGGACCATCTGGTATGTTATCTTCAGGAATCCATTCATCTTTGTCTGCTGATTGTCCTTTATACCTTACTAAGCAGAGTCTAATATCTTTCCCATTGATCCTTTCTTTCTTATCCTTTAATATCTTATGTACTTTAAAGTTAGAGGTGTCTAGAGGTTCAATTATAGGTACAGGTACAGGTGTTACTACAGGGGTATCTGTGCCTCTACTATTGTAAGGCTTGATTAAGCTAACTGGAAAAACAGGGTGTTTTCTGGAAAATTCATCTGTTAAAATTACTTCCACAGCATTTTTTCCATGTAATTGCTTAATGGTAAAAGGTCCAACAAAGGAAGGTTTAAGTTTCCTGTTCCCTCCCAAGTTATTAAAATTTACAGTGGAAAATAAGACTTTGTCCCCAATTTGGAAGGAGGGTTCTTTATGACTTTTATCCCATCTTAACTTATTATATTCAGCTGCATCTTGCACACATTTCTTAGCATGTTCATGTGTTATATCAAGCATTCTTTTAAAGTCTAAGGAAGTGGGATGTACATGTGGTAATTTGTTGTTAACATGGTCTTTGGGCATTCTGGGTATCCATCCTCTTTCCAAAATATAAGGGATTTCTTTGGATGAAGAATGTTTACTACTGTTATAAGCTATTCCTAAAGCAGGGAGTAAGCTAACCCAATCATGAGTGTAACCATCACTGTTCTTGAATTCTAAGCCAAAAGAACAGAATCTAATTCTGAGCATATCTTCCAGAGTTTGGATCATTCTTTCAGCTAATCCATCAGTTTGGGGGTGGTAAGCAGTAGAAAAAGCTAATTTAGTGCCTAACATATCATGTAAATTTCTCCAAAATTCAGAAGTAAATTTGGGGTCTCTATCACTAATGATTATTTTGGGTATTCCTACATCAGCCATAATTCTATTCCAAAATAGTAAAGCCACTTCCATAGCTGTATCATCTTTGTGGTTAGGAATAAATCTGGCCCTTTTTGAATATCTGTCTACAACCACTAGTACAGAGTTAAAGGAGTAAGACCCTCCAGGAGGTAAACCTGTAACAAAATCCATGTTTATTATTTCCCATCTTTTGGTAGGTTCTTGGATGGTTTGAAGTAGCCCATATCTCTTACCTGTTTGCTTATTTTATTTCTGGCAAGTTTCACAGGATTTTATATAAGTAGCTACTTCATTAGGCCAATTATTCCACCAAGCTGTGGTTCTAACTCTTTCAATAGTTCTATCTTCTGAAAAATGTCCAGCACCAATATTGTCATGGCATTCTTTCATAAGGGCATCAATCTGAAGTTGATCACATAAGACTATTACACTGGCACCACGAAAAAACAATTTTCCCCAGATGACAAGTGACATCATGTAACTTCGGCCGCAGCTCTGAAGCTACTCCACACCTACAGTTCCTTGACTCGGTCTTACTCAGCTCAATTTCCTTTGTGCCACACAGACCTTGTATGTACATAAATCCATATCTCCATGACGGCTGAGGACTGCAGCTCGCGCAATATGTATGTACATGCAAAATCCTCAGATGTTGTGGGGAGCACCCCTCATGTCTGTCCAACCAGCACACAGGTCAAACAGACCTGTCTCTGTCCGACCAGCCCACCGCACACCGGTTGAACAGGTCTTCTTTAGTATTCCCCACCCTCTTCAATTCTACCATGGCTGTTCTTCACAGGACACCAAGAAAGACGTTGGACGTAAGAAGCCTCCTAACCTCGCCATACTTCCCATCTAGTTGTTCACGGAATTGCGAAGCAGGTCTTACCCGCTCAGCTTCACCATCCAGATCAAGCTTTTGAACCCCAACCAATGGCTACTCTCAATCACGCTCACAATCACAAGCAAGATTTGGCCGCGCCTTGCGAGTCAGTTCTCGCTCATCCTCCCACTCGAGTTCTACCAATCTCTACTATGCTCAAGCCCGTAGCCTTTGCCCCCCCCCCCCCCCCCAACCCCCCTTGTCCACCCAAAAGCAAGCTACATTGGTTATTCACGCACGCCATTCAAGTGTCACTCCACATCCCGCTCACCAAGCGCGCCCACCTCCTCCAACCGCCGATTTCCATCTTCCTCCAGGCACCGACATTGCTCTCTCAGCCGGTCCCGTAGCTCTTGTGGACGTTCATTGAGCTCTCGGTCTCCAAAACGATCACGCGCATACTGTTGGCGATGTTCCATTGAAGCCGATCTGGGCCCCCCACCCGTGCCTCCCCACCCGCCCATTGGACCTAGATTTGCTGCTGTGTGGACTCGGTTAGACAAGTTTGTGGTGCAGATTGATGTATCCCAAAAGCAACACTGCTCCAGCTTTGCTGGGAGATATAGTCAACAATTTCATGGCATCATCACAGCCCGGAATGGCTCTGAATGCCACGGGTGCAGCGGGAGCCTTGGCCAGCTGGGCATTCAGCTCGGTGAGTTGCAGGCTGACCTCCAGCGAGCTTACGGCGACGGACTCCAAGATGACAACGACGGGGTCACCCAGGGGGAATTCCGGAACTCTCAACTCTAGCACTTTGCATGCGCAGCAGACACCTGTTGTCCCCCCAACCAACATGGCTCAGTCGGATTTGTACGGCCTGGTGAACGCATATAAGACAGGCAATGAGCATGTGGCCAAAGAGAGCGAGCCGAACCTTTGAAACGAGCCCCCCGGTCCATGAGCCCAGCTTCACCCCGCTCCCGTCCAAGATCAAGCTTTGGCCGCAGCCGCCAAACAAGCCCAAAGGGGCGGGCGCCAGGGAACGTGGGGGCCTGGATGAAGCTATGACAAAATTCCAAATTTTCAATCATTTTTTAACATTGAAAACTTGAATTTTGAATCATGTTGTGGATTGTAGTGCATTTCAAGTTGCAAACATAAGTTTTGAGCATGCACTGCTGTAATATGTGTGAAAGTATAAAACTGGATTCACCAAAACCAATGGGATGCTTCCCAAATTTTCAATAAAATTTTGAACTATTCAAAACTTGATTGCCACCTTTTGAATTATTTCATTGGGTGAATTAAATCCAGATCTATACTTGCACACATGATGCAGTGCTTCCACCACACTTATATGTGTTCAAGTAAACCTCTGAAAGTATATACTGCTCCCAATGACATCAGTAAAAAGTTGATATTCATTTTTTTCATAGTTGAAAAAATGATTACCAAATTTGGAATCATGCCATTGCTTCCGTTCAATCAGGAGTTAGTTATTCTTGGGTGGATATTACTGATTATACCAAACTTATGTGTGAACATCTCAGCAACTGTGTGCCCATTACTCCCAAAGATTCCAAATCATTAATTATTAAACTAAGAGGGATTTATGAATATCCTGAACTTTCACATTATGACATATAACTTTTTAAATGATCTTGATTGTAATTTTTCATGTTTAACATTCACTTTTTCATTTCTTAATCAACAATTTGTCAATTGTGAACAAATTTCTCTGAGAGGATTGAGTTTAATCAAAATGAGTGCTCCAGTTGGATTCATCTCAATCATCCAAGTCCAATGAGTTCCTCATCATTTTTTTGTTGAGGAATGACAGAGCTACAGTCTGTCAAAGGTTGAGGTGTGCTTGCGGCTCGAGGTGTTCACATATGCAGGAGCCAAGATTGAGATCCGAGGTTGGCGGGGGGTTTTTTTTAGTTCACCCAGTGTCTGACTGGCTTTGCATGCTGCCGCAAGGCCAGTCTGACTTTCTCATAGGTCCAAAAGTGGTGTTGTGATGGGTGGTGATCAGCAGAAAAAAAATCTGACTGAGTGATTTGGCGCAATTTGGCGCTTGGTGCTTTTTGTGTCCCCTGTGGGCTTCCATATCTTACTCCTTATGGGCCCCTGTATTTCTCTTCATTTTTTCATTGTGACTTGTTTTTGATTTATCATCTTCCATGGATTGAACAAGTTCTTTTTTTGACATCTCCTCTTTACGCCTACAAAATCTATTGTACTTCCCCATCTTCATGATGTCCTTATCATGGGCTTAAAACCAGTCCCTCCCCCCCTCCATAGGCAGGGGCCTTGACCATTGTCTCCTCCATAGCACCTAAAAAAATCTCATTTCCTTTCCCATCTTCATGAAGTCCTTACCATGGATATAAAACCAGTCCATGCCCGCCACAGGCAGGGGCCTTATGTCAGGGAAAATTGGGAGTGACATAAAGCTTGTAGTAGGGGGCTTAGCTGTTACTACATCTACAAACTTAATTATGTATTGTAAACTAGGATGATTGAAGATACAAATGTGGCAGGACAAGATCCACATGATAGTTTAGTCAGTTCAAGCAAGGCAGTACAAAAGTTAGTACATCATATTTGTCAAGCTTCTTAACTTGAACAGGAAAGGTATGATTTTCTATATTCTTTTCTTTTCCCTTCTAGGTACAATTGAACCTGAATCTTGAACAAATTGTGTCCTCAAACTACTACTCCAACATGTGTGCTATCAAACCTGAGCTGGAGAAATTCTGTCCAAGAGAAAATGGAGAAAAATCAAACTACATATTACTTAGATAATTTTACTTCAGTACCAGAATCCAGACTGCAAAAAAATCAGTAGTGTGTGTTCAATTGGTGAATTGTTAAACACCTTTCTTATTCCAATCTTTTTGATCTATTTAATAAATATGTACATGAAAAATAACATTGGGAAGTATAAGGGAGGTAAAATACTATTGAGTGGTATAAGCAAGGTCAAACTGAGCAGACATAGCCAAAAGGTGATCTGGATGGAAACAAAATTTCAAAAAAAAAAAAACATTAAAGGGTTGAAAGAAGAGCTGTATAAAGGACAGAAGGAATGTATGCAATCTACAATATTGGCTTTTCTCAGAAGGTCAACAGCTTGTTCACAAAGTTGGAGGGTGCTTATGCTTGTCCCACTTTCCTGGCCTCCTTGAGAAACTCATCAACTGTGATCAAAAAAAATGCTTTGGGCGTTAAAAAAGCTACCAGAATCATTCTGGAGGGGCCAGAACCCTGCAAGAATCATTGTGGCGGGGCCAGAACCCCACCAGAATCATTCTGGTGGGGCCAGAACCCCACCAGAATCATTCTGGTGGGGCCAGAACCCCACCAGAATCATTCTGGTGGGGCCAGAACCCCACCAGAACCATTCTGGTGGGGCCAGAACCCCACCAGAATCATTCTGGTGGGGCCAGAACCCCACCAGAATCATTCTGGTGGGGCCAGAACCCCACCAGAATCATTCTGGTGGGGCCAGAACCCCACCAGAATCATTCTGGTGGGGCCAGAACCCCACCAGAATCATTCTGGCGGTGCCAGAACCCTACCAGAATCATTCTGGTGGGGCCAGAACCCCACCAGAATCATTCTGGTGGGGCCAGAACCCCACCAGAATCATTCTGGTGGGGCCAGAACCCCACCAGAATCATTCTGGTGGGGCCAGAACCCCACCAGAATCATTCTGGTGGGGCCAGAACCCCACCAGAATCATTCTGGTGGGGCCAGAACCCCACCAGAATCATTCTGGTGGGGCCAGAACCAGAATCCTTCTGGAGGGGCCAGAACCCCACCAGAATCCTTCTGGAGGGGCCAGAACCCCATCAGAATCCTTCTGGAGGGGCCAGAACCCCACCAGAATCCTTCTGGAGGGGCCAGAACCCCACCAGAATCATTCTGGAGGGGCCAGAACCCCACCAGAATCATTGTGGAGGGGCCAGAACTCCACCAGAACCATTCTGGTGGGGCCAGAACCCCACCAGAATCATTCTGGTGGGGCCAGAACCCCACCAGAATCATTCTGGTGGGGCCAGAACCCCACCAGAATCATTCTGGTGGGGCCAGAACCCCACCAGAATCATTCTGGTGGGGCCAGAACCCCACCAGAATCATTCTGGTGGGGCCAAAACCCCACCAGAATCATTCTGACGGTGCCAGAACCCCACCAGAATCATTCTGGTGGGGCCAGAACCAGAAACCTTCTGGAGGGGCCAGAACCCCACCAGAATCATTGTGGAGGGGCCAGAACCCCACCAGAATCATTCTGGCAGGGCCAGATTAACCCCACCAGAATCATTCTGGCAGGGCCAGAACCCCACCAGAATCATTCTGGTGGGGCCAGAACCCCACCAGAATCATTCTGGTGGGGCCAGAACCCCACCAGAATCATTCTGGTGGGGCCAGAACCCCACCAGAATCATTCTGGTGGGGCCAGAACCCCACCAGAATCATTCTGGTGGGGCCAGAACCCCACCAGAATCATTCTGGTGGGGCCAAAACCCCACCAGAATCATTCTGACGGTGCCAGAACCCCACCAGAATCATTCTGGTGGGGCCAGAACCAGAAACCTTCTGGAGGGGCCAGAACCCCACCAGAATCATTGTGGAGGGGCCAGAACCCCACCAGAATCATTCTGGCAGGGCCAGATTAACCCCACCAGAATCATTCTGGCAGGGCCAGAACCCCACCAGAATCATTCTGGTGGGGCCAGAACCCCACCAGAATCATTCTGGTGGGGCCAGAACCCCACCAGAATCATTCTGGTGGGGCCAGAACCCCACCAGAATCATTCTGGCGGTGCCAGAACCCCACCAGAATCATTCTGGTGGGGCCAGAACCCCACCAGAATCATTCTGGTGGGGCCAGAACTCCACCAGAATCATTCTGGTGGAGCAAGAACCCTACCAGAATCATTCTGGTGGGGCCAGAATCCCACCAGAATTGTTCTGGTGGGGCCAGAACTCCACCAGAATCATTCTGGTGGGGCCAGAACCCCACCAGAATCATTCTGGTGGGGCCAGAACCCCACCAGAATCATTCTAATGGGGCCAGAACCCCACCAGAATCATTCTGGTGGGGCCAGAACCCCACCAGAATCATTCTGGTGGGGCCAGAACCCCACCAGAACCATTCTGGTGGGGCCAGAATCCCACCAGAATCATTCTGGTGGGGCCAGAATCCCACCAGAATCATTCTGGTGGGGCCAGAACTCCACCAGAATCATTCTGGTGGGGCCAGAACCCCACCAGAATCATTCTCGTGGGGCCAGAACTCCACCAGAATCATTCTCGTGGGGCCAGAACTCCACCAGAATCATTCTGGTGGGGCCAGAACCCCACCAGAATCATTCTGAAGGTGCCAGAACCCCACCAGAATCATTCTGGTGGGGCCAGAACCCCACCAGAATCATTCTGGTGGGGCCAGAACCCCACCAGAATCATTCTGGTGGGGCCAGAACCCCACCAGAATTATTCTGGTGGGGCCAGAACCCCACCAGAATCATTCTGGCTCATCAACTGTGATCAAAAAAAATGCTTTGGGCGTTAAAAAAGCTACCAGAATCATTCTGGAGGGGCCAGAACCCTGCAAGAATCATTGTGGAGGGGCCAGAACCCTGCAAGAATCATTGTGGCGGGGCCAGAACCCCACCAGAATCATTCTGGTGGGGCCAGAACCCCACCAGAATCATTCTGGTGGGGCCAGAACCCCACCAGAATCATTCTGGTGGGGCCAGAACCCCACCAGAATCATTCTGGTGGGGCCAGAACCCCACCAGAATCATTCTGGTGGGGCCAGAACCCCACCAGAATCATTCTGGTGGGGCCAGAACCCCACCAGAACCATTCTGGTGGGGCCAGAACCCCACCAGAATCATTCTGGTGGGGCCAGAACCCCACCAGAATCATTCTGGTGGGGCCAGAACCCCACCAGAATCATTCTGGTGGGGCCAGAACCCCACCAGAATCATTCTGGTGGGGCCAGAACCCCACCAGAATCATTCTGGTGGGGCCAGAACCCCACCAGAATCATTCTGGTGGGGCCAGAACCCCACCAGAATCATTCTGGCGGTGCCAGATCCCCACCAGAATCATTTTGGTGGGGCCAGAACCCCACCAGAATCATTCTGGTGGGGCCAGAACCCCACCAGAATCATTCTGGTGGGGCCAGAACCCCACCAGAATCATTCTGGTGGGGCCAGAACCCCACCAGAATCATTCTGGTGGGGCCAGAACCCCACCAGAATCATTCTGGTGGGGCCAGAACCCCACCAGAATCATTCTGGTGGGGCCAGAACCAGAATCCTTCTGGAGGGGCCAGAACCCCACCAGAATCCTTCTGGAGGGGCCAGAACCCCACCAGAATCCTTCTGGAGGGGCCAGAACCCCATCAGAATCCTTCTGGAGGGGCCAGAACCCCACCAGAATCCTTCTGGAGGGGCCAGAACCCCACCAGAATCATTCTGGAGGGGCCAGAACCCCACCAGAATCATTGTGGAGGGGCCAGAACTCCACCAGAACCATTCTGGTGGGGCCAGAACCCCACCAGAATCCTTCTGGTGGGGCCAGAACCCCACCAGAATCATTCTGGTGGGGCCAGAACCCCACCAGAATCATTCTGGTGGGGCCAAAACCCCACCAGAATCATTCTGACGGTGCCAGAACCCCACCAGAATCATTCTGGTGGGGCCAGAACCAGAAACCTTCTGGAGGGGCCAGAACCCCACCAGAATCATTGTGGAGGGGCCAGAACCCCACCAGAATCATTCTGGCAGGGCCAGATTAACCCCACCAGAATCATTCTGGCAGGGCCAGAACCCCACCAGAATCATTCTGGTGGGGCCAGAACCCCACCAGAATCATTTTGGTGGGGCCAGAACCCCACCAGAATCATTCTGGTGGGGCCAGAACCCCACCAGAATCATTCTGGCGGTGCCAGAACCCCACCAGAATCATTCTGGTGGGGCCAGAACCCCACCAGAATCATTCTGGTGGGGCCAGAACTCCACCAGAATCATTCTGGTGGAGCAAGAACCCTACCAGAATCATTCTGGTGGGGCCAGAATCCCACCAGAATTGTTCTGGTGGGGCCAGAACTCCACCAGAATCATTCTGGTGGGGCCAGAACCCCACCAGAATCATTCTGGTGGGGCCAGAACCCCACCAGAATCATTCTAATGGGGCCAGAACCCCACCAGAATCATTCTGGTGGGGCCAGAACCCCACCAGAATCATTCTGGTGGGGCCAGAACCCCACCAGAACCATTCTGGTGGGGCCAGAATCCCACCAGAATCATTCTGGTGGGGCCAGAATCCCACCAGAATCATTCTGGTGGGGCCAGAACTCCACCAGAATCATTCTGGTGGGGCCAGAACCCCACCAGAATCATTCTCGTGGGGCCAGAACCCCACCAGAATCATTCTAGTGCGGCCAGAACCCCACCAGAATCATTCTGGTGGGGCCAGAAGCCCACCAGAATCATTCTGGTGGGGCCAGAACCCCACCAGAATTATTCTGGTGGGGCCAGAACCCCACCAGAATCATTCTGGTGGGGCCAGAACCCCACCAGAATCAATATGAAGGGGCCAGAACCCCACCAGAATCATTCTGGTGGGGCCAGAACCCTACCAGAATCATTCCGGTGGGGCCAGAACCCTACCAGAATCATTCCGGTGGGGCCAGAATCCCACCAGAATCATTCTGGTGGGGCCAGAACTCCACCAGAATCATTCTGGTGGGGCCCGAACCCCACCAGAATCATTCTGGTGCGGCCAGAACCCCACCAGAATCATTCTGGTGGGGCCAGAACCCCGCCAGAATCATTCTAATGGGGCCAGAACCCCACCAGAATCATTCTGGTGGGGCCAGAACTTCACCAGAATCATTCTGGTGGGGCCAGAACCCCACCAGAATCATTCTGGTGGGGCCGGAACCCCACCAGAATCATTCTGGTGGGGCCAGAATCCCACCAGAATCATTCTGGTGGGGCCAGAATCCCACCAGAATCATTCTGGTGGGGCCAGAACCACCAGAATCATTCTGGTGGGGCCAGAACCCCACCAGAATCATTCTGGTGGGGCTGGAACCCCACCAGAATCATTCTGGTGGGGCCAGAATCCCACCAGAATCATTCTGGTGGGGCCAGAACCCCACCAGAATCATTCTGGTGGGGCCAGAACCCCACCAGAATCATTCTGGCGGTGCCAGAACCCCACCAGAATCATTCTGGTGGGGCCAGAACCCCACCAGAATCATTCTGGTGGTGCCAGAACTCCACCAGAATCATTCTGGTGGAGCAAGAACCCTACACCATGAAAAAACAATTGTCACTTGATATCAAGTGACATTACTCAACTTTGGTTGCAGCTTCAAAGCTACTCCATTCCTACTCTCAATTTAATTTTGGTTTTCTTGATTTTAATTTTGAAAAAATTCAGCAAAAAATGAGCATCAGCTCAGTTATTACTGCAGTAAATCTCAGCCTGCTCAGCAGTTCAGCTCACAGTCAACTTTGGTGCAACTCAGGGCTCAGGGTGGCCAGGAGCTCAGCATTTACTGTGGCATTGCTCAGCTCCCATTGTACAAAAGCTCAGGGATACCCATGAAATAGATCAGTTCTCATTGATACTGAGCAAAATTCATTGTACATAGTTTTAGGAAAAGAAAAGGTCTAGATAGATTCTGGATAGCTGGCTGGAGTTGGCCAGATGTCACTTGATATCAAGTGACAATTGTTTTTTCATGGTGCTACCAGAATCATTCTGGTGGGGCCAGAATCCCACCAGAATTGTTCTGGTGGGGCCAGAACTCCACCAGAATCATTCTGGTGGGGCCAGAACCCCACCAGAATCATTCTGGTGGGGCCAGAACCCCACCAGAATCATTCTAATGGGGCCAGAACCCCACCAGAATCATTCTGGTGGGGCCAGAACCCCACCAGAATCATTCTGGTGGGGCCAGAACCCCACCAGAATCGTTCTGGTGGGGCCAGAACCCCACCAGAACCATTCTGGTGGGGCCAGAATCCCACCAGAATCATTCTGGTGGGGCCAGAATCCCACCAGAATCATTCTGGTGGGGCCAGAACTCCACCAGAATCATTCTGGTGGGGCCAGAACCCCACCAGAATCATTCTCGTGGGGCCAGAACCCCACCAGAATCATTCTGGTGGGGCCAGAACCCCACCAGAATCATTCTGGTGGGGCCAGAACCCCACCAGAATCATTCTAATGGGGCCAGAACCCCACCAGAATCATTCTGGTGGGGCCAGAACTCCACCAGAATCATGCTGGTGGGGCCAGAACCCCACCAGAATCATTCTGGTGGGGCCAGAACCACCATAATCATTCTGGTGGGGCCAGAACCCCACCAGAATCATTCTGGTGGGGCCAGAACCCCACCAGAATCATTCTGGTGGGGCCAGAACCCCACCAGAATCATTCTGGTGGGGCCAGAACCCCACCAGAATCATTCTGGTGAGGCCAGAACCCCACCAGAATCATTCTGGTGGGACCAGAACCCCACCAGAATGATTCTGGTAGGGCCAGAACTCCACCAGAATCATTTTGGTGGGGCGAGAACCCCACCAGAATCATTCTGGTGGGGCCAGAACCCCACCAGAATCATTCTGGTGGGGCCAGAA
Source organism: Puccinia coronata f. sp. avenae (assembly GCA_002873125.1). NCBI lineage: Eukaryota > Fungi > Basidiomycota > Pucciniomycetes > Pucciniales > Pucciniaceae > Puccinia > Puccinia coronata. The sequence continues at coordinate 46,727 of PGCI01000091.1, read as the reverse complement.
CCCCACCAGAATCATTCTGGTGGGGCCAGAACCCCACCAGAATCATTCTGGTGGGGCCAGAACCCTACCAGAATCATTCCGGTGGGGCCAGAACCCTACCAGAATCATTCCGGTGGGGCCAGAATCCCACCAGAATCATTCTGGTGGGGCCAGAACTCCACCAGAATCATTTTGGTGGGGCCCGAACCCCACCAGAATCATTCTGGTGGGGCCAGAACCCCACCAGAATCATTCTGGTGGGGCCAGAACCCCACCAGAATCATTCTGGTGGGGCCAGAACCAGAAACCTTCTGGAGGGGCCAGAACCCCACCAGAATCATTGTGGAGGGGCCAGAACCCCACCAGAATCATTCTGGCAGGGCCAGATTAACCCCACCAGAATCATTCTGGCAGGGCCAGAACCACACCAGAATCATTCTGGTGGGGCCAGAACCCCACCAGAATCATTCTGGTGGGGCCAGAACCCCACCAGAATCATTCTGGTGGGGCCAGAACCCCACCAGAATCATTCTGGTGGGGCCAGAACCCCACCAGAATCATTCTGGTGGGGCCAGAACCCCACCAGAATCATTCTGGTGGGGCCAGAACCCCACCAGCCACCAGAATCATTCTGGTGGGGCCAGAACCCCACCAGAATCATTCTGGTGGGGCCAGAACCCCACCAGCCACCAGAATCATTCTGGTGGGGCCAGAACCCCACCAGAATCATTCTGGTGGGGCCAGAACCCCACCAGAATCATTCTGGTGGGGCCAGAACCCCACCAGAATCATTCTGACGGTGCCAGAACCCCACCAGAATCATTCTGGTGGGGCCAGAACCCCACCAGAATCATTCTGGTGGGGCCAGAACCCCACCAGAATCATTCTGGTGGGGCCAGAACCCCACCAGAATCATTCTGGTGGGGCCAGAACCCCACCAGAATCATTCTGGTGGGGCCAGAACCCCACCAGAATCATTCTGGTGGGGCCAGAACCCCACCAGAATCATTCTGGTGGGGCCAGAACCCCACCAGAATCATTCTGGTGGGGCCAGAACCCCACCAGAATCATTCTGGTGGGGCCAGAACCCCACCAGAATCATTCTGGTGGGGCCAGAACCCCACCAGAATCATTCTGGTGGGGCCAGAACCCCACCAGAATCATTCTGGTGGGGCCAGAACCCCACCAGAATCATTCTGGTGGGGCCAGAACCCCACCAGAATCATTCTGGTGGGGCCAGAACCCCACCAGAATCATTCTGGCGGTGCCAGAACCCCACCAGAATCATTCTGGTGGGGCCAGAACCCCACCAGAATCATTCTGACGGTGCCAGAACCCCACCAGAATCATTCTGGTGGGGCCAGAACCAGAAACCTTCTGGAGGGGCCAGAACCCCACCAGAATCATTGTGGAGGGGCCAGAACCCCACCAGAATCATTCTGGCAGGGCCAGATTAACCCCACCAGAATCATTCTGGCAGGGCCAGAACCACACCAGAATCATTCTGGTGGGGCCAGAACCCCACCAGAATCATTCTGGTGGGGCCAGAACCCCACCAGAATCAATATGAAGGGGCCAGAACCCCACCAGAATCATTCTGGTGGGGCCAGAACCCCACCAGAATCATTCTGGTGGGGCCAGAACCCCACCAGAATCATTCTGGTGGGGCCAGAACCCCACCAGAATCATTCTGGTGGGGCCAGAACCCCACCAGAATCATTCTGGTGGGGCCAGAACCCCACCAGAATCATTCTGGTGGGGCCAGAACCCCACCAGAATCATTCTGGTGGGGCCAGAACCCCACCAGAATCATTCTGGTGGGGCCAGAACCCCACCAGAATCATTCTGGTGGGGCCAGAACCCCACCAGAATCATTCTGGTGGGGCCAGAACCCTACCAGAATCATTCCGGTGGGGCCAGAACCCCACCAGAATCATTCTGGTGGGGCCAGAATCCCACCAGAATCATTCTGGTGGGGCCAGAACTCCACCAGAATCATTCTGGTGGGGCCCGAACCCCACCAGAATCATTCTCGTGGGGCCAGAACCCCACCAGAATCATTCTGGTGGGGCCAGAACCCCACCAGAATCATTCTGGTGGGGCCAGAACCCCACCAGAATCATTCTAATGGGGCCAGAACCCCACCAGAATCATTCTGGTGGGGCCAGAACTCCACCAGAATCATGCTGGTGGGGCCAGAACCCCACCAGAATCATTCTGGTGGGGCCAGAACCACCATAATCATTCTGGTGGGGCCAGAACCCCACCAGAATCATTCTGGTGGGGCCAGAACCCCACCAGAATCATTCTGGTGGGGCCAGAACCCCACCAGAATCATTCTGGTGGGGCCAGAACCCCACCAGAATCATTCTGGTGGGGCCAGAACCCCACCAGAATCATTCTAATGGGGCCAGAACCCCACCAGAATCATTCTGGTGGGGCCAGAACCCCACCAGAATCATTCTGGTGGGGCCAGAACCCCACCAGAATCATTCTGGTGGGGCCAGAATCCCACCAGAATCATTCTGGTGGGGCCAGAATCCCACCAGAATCATCCTGGTGGGGCCAGAACCCCACCAGAATCATTCTGGTGGGGCCAGAACCCCACCAGAATCATTCTGGTGGGGCCAGAACTCCACCAGAATCATTCTGGTGGGGCCAGAACCCCACCAGAATCATTCTCGTGGGGCCAGAACCCCACCAGAATCATTCTGGTGGGGCCAGAACCCCACCAGAATCATTCTGGTGGGGCCAGAACCCCACCAGAATCATTCTAATGGGGCCAGAACCCCACCAGAATCATTCTGGTGGGGCCAGAACTCCACCAGAATCATGCTGGTGGGGCCAGAACCCCACCAGAATCATTCTGGTGGGGCCAGAACCACCATAATCATTCTGGTGGGGCCAGAACCCCACCAGAATCATTCTGGTGGGGCCAGAACCCCACCAGAATCATTCTGGTGGGGCCCGAACCCCACCAGAATCATTCTGGTGGGGCCAGAACCCCACCAGAATCATTCTGGTGGGGCCAGAACCCCACCAGAATCATTCTGGTGGGGCCAGAACCCCACCAGAATCATTCTGGTGAGGCCAGAACCCCACCAGAATCATTCTGGTGGGACCAGAACCCCACCAGAATGATTCTGGTGGGGCCAGAACCCCACCAGAATCATTTTGGTGGGGCGAGAACCCCACCAGAATCATTCTGGTGGGGCCAGAACCCCACCAGAATCATTCTGGTGGGGCCAGAACCCCACCAGAATCATTCTGGTGGGGCCAGAACCCCACCAGAATCATTCTGGTGGGGCCAGAACCCCACCAGAATCATTCTGGTGGGGCCAGAACCCCACCAGAATCATTCTGGTGGGGCCAGAACCCCACCAGAATCATTCTGGTGGGGCCAGAACCCCACCAGAATCATTCTGGTGGGGCCAGAACCCCACCAGAATCATTCTGGTGGGGCCAGAACCCTACCAGAATCATTCCGGTGGGGCCAGAACCCCACCAGAATCATTCTGGTGGGGCCAGAATCCCACCAGAATCATTCTGGTGGGGCCAGAACTCCACCAGAATCATTCTGGTGGGGCCCGAACCCCACCAGAATCATTCTGGTGCGGCCAGAACCCCACCAGAATCATTCTGGTGGGGCCAGAACCAGAAACCTTCTGGAGGGGCCAGAACCCCACCAGAATCATTGTGGAGGGGCCAGAACCCCACCAGAATCATTCTGGCAGGGCCAGATTAACCCCACCAGAATCATTCTGGCAGGGCCAGAACCACACCAGAATCATTCTGGTGGGGCCAGAACCCCACCAGAATCAATATGAAGGGGCCAGAACCCCACCAGAATCATTCTGGTGGGGCCAGAACCCTACCAGAATCATTCCGGTGGGGCCAGAACCCTACCAGAATCATTCCGGTGGGGCCAGAATCCCACCAGAATCATTCTGGTGGGGCCAGAACTCCACCAGAATCATTCTGGTGGGGCCAGAACCCCACCAGAATCATTCTGGTGGGGCCAGAACCCCACCAGAATCATTCTGGTGGGACCAGAACCCCACCAGAATCATTCTGGTGGGGCCAGAACCCCACCAGAATCATTCTGGTGGGGCCAGAACCCCACCAGAATCATTCTGGTGGGGCCAGAACCCCACTAGACACATTCTGGTGGGGCCAGAACCCCACCAGAATCATTCTGGTGGGGCCAGAACCCCACCAGATTCATTCTGGTGGGGCCAGAACCCCACCAGAATCATTCTGGCGGTGCCAGAACCCCACCAGAATCATTCTGGTGGGGCCAGAACCCCACCAGAATCATTCTGACGGTTCCAGAACCCCACCAGAATCATTCTGATGGGGCCAGAACCAGAAACCTTCTGGAGGGGCCAGAACCCCACCAGAATCATTGTGGAGGGGCCAGAACCCCACCAGAATCATTCTGGCAGGGCCAGATTAACCCCACCAGAATCATTCTGGCAGGGCCAGAACCACACCAGAATCATTCTGGTGGGGCCAGAACCCCACCAGAATCATTCTGGTGGGGCCAGAACCCCACCAGAATCATTCTGGTGGGGCCAGAACCCCACCAGAATCATTCTGGTGGGGCCAGAACCCCACCAGAATCATTCTGGTGGGGCCAGAACCCCACCAGAATCATTCTGGTGGGGCCAGAACCCCACCAGAATCATTCTGGTGGGGCCAGAACCCCACCAGAATCATTTTGGAGGGGCCAGAACCCCACCAGAATCATTCTGGAGGGGCCAGAACCCCACCAGAATGATTCTGGTGGGGCCAGAACCATAGATAGAAGTTGATGGCAAAGATAATGTGCAGATCTCTGGATGCAGTAGATAGAAGTTGATGGCAAAGATAAGATGAAACATGGCAAATACATATGTAGAATAATGATGTGACGAAATGGGATAAAGGAAATATTCTGTGGAACAATAATGAAAAAACCTGCAAGGCATATTTCATGGAATGAGAGGTGAAACAACATTGGCTAAGCAACTCATGGTGTTTTTTCCAAATATTGGCTTGCTTGCAGTAAACTATCAGGTACAGAAGCCCAGGTACATACAACACCATTGTATCACCTATTTTGGGCCTATTCCGTAATTCCCAAAGGATCAAACCCAAAGCCGGACTGCTTGGTCCTACATCCAACTCGGAGTCCCTGGAGAAGTAAGAGGGAGATGATGCTAGCTAGAAGCAATTGTTGCATTTTGGCAATCTGATTTTCTGGTAGCAAGTGAGTTAACAATCAAGAAAAAGTACTGGATATGTATATTCTGGGATGAATAGTTGAGGCAGGGAAAGGGTGGAAGAAGTGATGGTTTGATGGGGGAAGGCAAGCTGTTTTTATATCCCAATCCTGCTGCTTCTCAAGTGCTGGTCAGTAGGGTTGGCTCCTGTTGGCTCTGGCGGTGGTCACGACCGTGGACTACATAGACAAGACATTCCCAGACGGCACAAAAAAATGCCAAATTTGGTGGAGTAAACGTAACAGAGAGCTATAGAGATCAAGTGCTCTTCAGCACTCCCTGTCGCACCCGTGTATCAAGCTACTCAATAGCCTGTACAATCTCCCAAACAGCTAGGCTATTGAATAGCTGAAATTCTGAATCCACCTCTCAGCTCCTCTCACGGTGAGGTGAATAGTGTGGTATGAGTTTGGTTCCTTGGCACTGCCACATTTACAAACGCATTATACTGCAAGTTCACATGAGAAACAAATAAAGCATGAGGTGCAAACAAGGGGAAGCGGAATAAACGGGAGGAGGATTGAATCTGAGAGCTGGAAATCCTGATGGATAGGGGAGAAGAGTTCCCACTGGCCTTGCGGAGTCTTTCCATGACAGTAGCTCCCAAGCCGGCCTGGGTGAGACGCTCGACCAAGATGAGATGGACGGCACGCTCTTTGTCGAGGTATCTGAGGGCAGCAAAGAGCCGCTGGGCGCTGAGGGAGGGCTGGCTTTCCGGGCCCAGGTTGGAATAGCAGAGCTCCAGATCCTCGTCTTGTTTTGAGTGCGCATTGTAGTGCATGAAGGACTGGTGCAGCGCACTGCCCTTCATCAGCATCAGTCCGATCCGCCTGCTTCTGCTCGACCCATCAGCTCCATCTTTCCCGCAGAGTTTGGATACCAGCTCGGCAATTCTTCCAACTGGAGGCTCTTCTTCATCAGAGCTTGGCGTGGAGTTAGAGAACGGGTTCAGGATGACCACCTTGGCGTGAGGCGCGCAGTGTTTGTATTTCATGCCGGGGGTGGTTGGCTTGGCTTCCAGCTGCGTGTCTCAATAATCCTGATTGTAAACGCCGGCGGTTGGTTCCCCATTTGATTGGTGGAGGCCGGCTTGGACCAAGCAGGCTTCAATATCCTCCACGCTCAATCCGCCGAGCCTGAGGATCCTTAGTCGGCTGTTGACCACCGTGCTCTCCACTCCAACCTGGCATGCGCCCCTGTCGAGGATCATTGGTATCTTTGCCTTGATGTCACTTTTGACGCGCTGCGCTGTCGTTGGACTGGGCCGGCCACTGAGGTTGGCTGACGGGGCCGCAATTGGCACCCCGCTCTCGGCAATCAGCGCTCTTGCAATCGGGTGGCCCGGCATCCGCACCGCCACGGTGGGTAATCCGCAGGTGACGAGGTGCGAGATCGGGCTGCTGGATTGCGCTGGCAAAGTGGTGGGCAGCATGATAGTGAGCGGTCCAGGCCAGAATCGCTCTGTCAGTGCTCAATAGGTTGCCGGAAAGCTCTAATCTGGAGGGATAAACGTCCGCAGAAGATCCAGTGACGAGACGTGCACAATCGGCAGATTGTCCAATGGCCGCCCTTTCGCCCTGACGATCTTGGAGACAGCCGTCGTGAAGAGCGCTGACGCGCCTAAGCCATACACCGTCTTCGTAGGAAAAGCCACCAGATCCTCCAATCGGATAACTTGAGCTGCCGCCTGGATACTTGCGGCCGTTTGAGGACAGATTAAGCACGAATTTCCTTTGTTTTCTGAGGTTCAAACATGGATAAAACATTAGGATGTTGACACAAGAGCCCAGCGACAAGCCAAAACTTACTATCCGTGAAGTCAATAGAGTCGCCATTGCATTTGACGACATTTCTGGTTGATTGGCACTGGTTGCTATTGCCGGCGAGGTTTCTTGGAAATTCTGTAGTCAATGACATATCTGTGCGGCAAGGATATCAGGTCAGAATCAAAAAGAGTATCAGACACCCAACTTTTAACTTTTTTACAAAAGTGCTTTCAAATTGTGACTTTAAACTTTCTGGACTCCAGTTGGAGATCCGGATGAAACCATTGACATAATAGACAGTTTGAAAGCAAAGGTGATGCAAGACTGACACACAAACCTGAAACAATGCCACCGAATGCATCCACCAATATAAAATTTAGTGGAGTGGTGCGCACTTCGTCCTTTTTATGAAAGAAGTTCACGCATGGAAAAGGCAGAAATCAGTTTTTCCTTTTTCCAAGAAAAAAAAAGGGATAGCGGTTTGATATTCCAGACAAGAACTGACCTAAGCATGAGTTTGAGAGACACGATGCAAGAACTGTGAGAGAAGAAACAGAAAGCAAGTCAGCCTTGACCCCGGCGTGCAATGAAGAAAGGTAATTGGATAGGAAGGATGACCTTGTTACTAGACAAAACCGCGAGCGAGTCAGTCAATGCCTTCACGGAGAGAACAAGAGTAGGACGCACCTTGCATAGCCAGCCGCTGTCTGAATTTGACGGTCCTTCTGGCATTGTGTTCCATCTTCTGGATGAGATAGTTCCTCCTGTTCTTCCGGAGGTCGTAATAGCTGGTATCCGCGTGTCTGCGCAAGATTGGTCCTGGCTGTTCTTCTGTGAAGTTGGTGCTGTTCTGGGTGTATGTTGAGCTCGTCCGTATGGTTGTTATTGTCTTCAATGGCTTTGCTGCTGCTGAGCACAGTTGGCGCAGGAGCTGCCGGCGGTTGAGGTGTGCCATATGTACATATGAGTATGAACTGTCCTGTATGTACATACTACATAGTTATATGGCCCGCCTCAGTTGACTCTTGTGTCCTTGACTCCTTTGTGCCTAGAATATGTACATATTTACATAAATACATCTGTACTCCGTTGGGTAGCTACCAGGTAGAAAGCAGGAGCTGGCTTGACATCACTTGTCATCTGGGGAAAATTGTTTTTTCGTGGTGTGAAATGTCTTTCTTTGAAGTATAATATTCCATCTAATAGAGAGAACTTACCAGAAGAGTAAGGTTTGGATAACCAGGGAGGTAAACTAGCAATCAATTCATGGGAGCTGTTTTCATTGCTAAGTATGTCTATTAATTTGACAAATTCAGGATTAGACTGGTAACTATCTTTGATAATAGTATAGTAGGCTTCATCCAAATCACGAACATGTATTCCTAAAATGGGGAACATATCTTCATCTTCAGGATCCCAGGCAGGGTTATCTGGAGTGTTTGGTAGAGCCCATCTGCTTAATCCATCAGCATTACTATGCTTTTTACCAGCTTTATGAACAATAGTCATATGTCCTCTGTATTGCTGGATAGCAATTTGCCATCTTAACATATGCCTATTAGGTGTCTGCATGTTCATAAGGGTTTTAACTGCTGTGCAATCAGTGACTACAACAATTCTACTACCTTCAAGATAATAATGTAACTTCTCTAGGGACCATACAAGGGCCAAACATTCCATTTGACTGGCTCCATACCTTTTCTCTGTTGGCTTAATTTGTCTTAAAATAAACAGGACTGGTTTCTCTACCATTTTATCTTCAATTAAGAATTCTTGGTGTAAGGCAGCGCCTAAGCCATCTAGACAAGCATCTATGTATAAGATAAAGGGTAAATTATAATCTGGTTGAGCTAGCACAGGAGCAGTAGTAAGGGCTGGCTTCAGTTGTTCATAATCTAGTACTCGAGGGTGAGTCATTTCATAAATGGTTTCTTTACTACATAACTCATACAATGACTTGGCTAAAATAGCAAATTTCTCAATATGTTTCCTATAATAACCACAAAATCCAAGGAAAGATTGCATTTCAGTGATATTCTGAGGCATAGGTTTGAGCATTACAGCTGCTACTTTATTTTGGTCAATAGCTAGGGACAGACCAGAAACAATGTGTCCTAAAGCTTTAAGTTCACCATATCCAAAATTGCACTTTTTAATAGACATTTTTAGACCAGCTTTGATGGAAGTTTCTAACACTATTTTTATCTTTTCTACATGTGTTTCCCAGTCATCTGAATAAATGATTATATCATCAATATATATCATCATCCAACACTGGCGGATAAAAGATCCAAAAATAGAGTCCATCATTCTTTGGAAATGAGAAGGTGCATTCTTAATTCCAAAGGGCATCCTGAGGTATTCAAAAACACCAAGATGGCAGATAATTCTCATAAATTGGCGGCTGTTAAGTTCAATAGGTATCTGGTGAAACCCTTTAAGAACATCCATACAGGTTATGTACTTAGCTTTGGATAAATTATGCAGAGAATGGTCAATTCTTGGAATGGGATAGTTATCTGCTTTAGTGTAATTATTTAAAGCTCTAAAATCTCCAACCATCCTAGACTTATCATTATGCCAGGCAATAATAACTGGGGTAGTAATTTCCACTTGCTCATTATGGCCCACTTTTCTAAGAACACGTAAATCTATAAGCTCTTTAATGTGTGCTTCTAAGACTATTCTAGATTTAGGGCTAGAAGGGTAGGCTGCTTTTCTAAGAGCAGGTGGGTAAGGAGGTTCACAAGTTAATTCTAATTTAATATCATGTCCTGTGACATTGCCAATGGGTTCTTCAGTGGTACAGAAAGCTTCTTTATTCTGGTAGCATACTTTAAGAACATCTAATATTTGGGCATTGGTTAGTATGTCACTTATAGCAACTTGGGACATATATTCTTGATTAAAATCTTCTAATTCCTTGGGGTCAGGTTCCTGAGAAACAGGTGAAATAGTCTCAGAATGAATATTGCAAATTTGGTATTTTCTTTTCCAATCTCCTCCAATGGTAAAGTATCTATCTTTGGACTGGAAAATGTCAATACCATACATGCAAAAGGTATCATTACCTAGTATAAGGTAGTCACAAATAGCATCTGAGAGTACTACAAATTCTACACTTAATCTGAGGGATCCCTTAGTGTGAGGGAATATTAAGGGCAAATTTATGACACCAATGGGTTTCATGGTGGAGTTACAACTGCTAAACATAGCTTTGGGAACAGGTAATAAATGTTTGCGCCATTCAGGGTATATTTTTTGCAAAAATGTAGCACTGGCACAAGAACAAAAAGCTCCTATATCTAATAGTGTCTTAACTGCTAAGTCTCTGAAAATAACCTTAGTGTAACTGGTTTTTCCTAGAGTGTAACATCTTCCTTCCTCAGGTTTGTTAGTTAATAGCTTAGCATCAGATATATGACCAATATCCATATTGTCTTCCCATTTCTGGGGTAAGTTAGATTCACCGTGGATGGTATTAATGCTGAAGTCATTGCCAATATCAGCATTAATTACTAACACTGCATGCTCACTAGATTCTGAGTCATCATCATCTTGACCATAATGTGTATTACAGGGTTCTTGTTGTATGATATCAAAGGTACCTTCAGAATCTGAATCAGGGCTTGCCTGCACATTATTAATTTTTCTCCTAGGTTTGGTACATTCAGTACTTCTGTGGCCAGTTTCTCCACAATTCCAACACGTAGGAGTCTTTTCTTTTCTAATGAGTTCAGCTGGCTTAGATTCTAACTTTTTGGGAGGATCTGTTCTAGGAGTGTAATCCTTTTTATCAGAGGGGTTGTGCTTCTTATTTATCCCAGTCATTTCCACCACTTCTTCCATAACACCTATAGGAGTGGATAAGTCACAATCCATGTCATTGATTCTACATCTGACATTATGTTCTAGGCTGCCTTTAGTTTGATTAAGTATTAAATCATTTATTTGTTCCTGATCTAATTTAGGATAAATGCACTCAATTCTCTTTTTCTGGTTCAGGCACCATTGATGAGGATTATGTTTGACTGGGTCAAAATATTCATTCTCAAAGGCTCTGCGCATTTTCTTTTCCCAGAGTCTAGTGCCAAATTGTTGTTTGATCAATTCTTTCCAAGCTGGCCAGGATTGTTGTCCCATGGTAGCTTTTTTACTAATAAACCAGTCAAAAGCTACTCCTTCAAATAATCTGGGCAATCTTGTAAGGATAGCTTCATCAGGAGCTCTGTAGACTGTTAAAATAAGATCAATATATTTAATGAAGTTAATATGGTCATAATCTCCCTCTCCTGAGAATTTGGTCCATTCTTTAATTGGTGGCAACAATTTATTCAGAAGGGAAGGGTCTATAAAGTTGTTAGTATTGTTACTGTATGCTTGGTTACGTGAAGAATGAGCATGACTGCCTTGGCTCCCATTATGATGATTATTATGACTAGGGGAATTATTAGGAGGGTAATTGTTAAGAGGCATGGGTGGACTGCTATTATATTTGGTATAGTTGGTTTGACTATTATTTTTTTGTTGTTGATTATTATGAGGATATTTATTATTATTTCCTCCATTATTTTTAGGTATGGTCTCCATATAAGGGTTGTTATATTTGGGCGTGGAGTTATTAGCAGGAATAGTTCTGGTAGGAATTTCTTCAATTAAGTCTGCTAATTCAAATTTCATGTCTAACAGATGCTTCAATAACAGAGTTCCATTAACATTTTTGTTGTTTTGATCAGATATTAAGGCTACTTGAGCTTGTAGTTCAATCATCATTCTTTTCAAGTCCATTTGTTCAAGATCTAATTTCACATTTTGGGCGTGTAAAGTGTTAATGACATTTTTATTAATTCTGTTAATTATATGTTCAGTATTAGCATGAAACATGTCTTCTAATCTGTTAATTTTATCCGCCAAATCATCATTAGAATACTTGGAATGTTCATCTTCAAGTTCTTCTAATTTTTTGGGCACATTAGGGATCTTTGGCTCAGATGTTTTAACGTGAAAATCAGGTTCATTATGCGTAAAGACAGACTTAGGTGAGTTAAGAAATTTAGACAATTGATTTAAAATGAGAGAAGAGCTAGACATATAATTTTCTAAAGATTCAGGCGGAGGAGGAGCCTTATTTAAAAATTCTAAAACAGTTTTGTGGCGTGTTTTAGCATTTTTATCTAACAAAAGAATATCATTATGCGCAATTGTAAGAGAATTATCTAGGACAGAAAGACCTAATCTAAGCTGTTGTAAAAGCTGGTTATGGCGCTGCTGATGTTGGCCAATTTCTTCCACTTCTGAGGATTGTTGTAATGACGGTTGTTCATAGAAAGACTGCTCATATTCTTTCCCTTGTTCTTGTTGGCTGTGTGAGGAAACAATACTCTCTTTTCCTCCCAAGGGTTCCATCCTTTCGTGTACTCCTCCACTTCTTTTTTGGAGATAAACTTCTTTAGCTCTTTCTGATTCTTCTGGGCTAGTCCTAAAAGATTCAGCATTATCTCCTGGGTGGCCTTGGATTTCTGGGCTTCCACGAATTTCTGATGGTTGGCCACTTGTATCTTGACCAATCTGGCTATTTTGTCCTCCTTGGACATACCTATCACCTGGATTTCCAGGTCCTCTTCCTCCGTCTGGGGTTTCTGGGTACTGGCCAAGGAGGTGGAAGGGGTTGGTTCCACGTCCACGTCCATGGCTTGAGGATTGGGGTGACTGGGGGGTTTCTTCGTGAATGCCAAGTTCTGGGGCAACTTCTCTGGCTCTAGGTTGCCTAGTTGCCGGGGGTAAGGGGCCGTGGAGATCAGGCTTGTGAGCCCTGGTAGACTTCCTGACAGGACTATTTTCACGGGACATATTAGTGAAAAGGGCCACAAAATATTAAGTAGGCGTAATTAATAAACTTACTGGTTGGTGGCGCCGTAAGTGGAGTAATAGAATTGGCCACAGAGGTAGCTGGGGCCGTGGTAGAAGAGTTGGAAGAGCTGGGAGTAGTAGTGGAAGACACTAGATGATATTCAAGCGTAAGAATAAGTATTTTTGGTGATTTTAATAATTTTATTAGAGATAAAAGAGAATTTAAACTGACTATTGTAAAACTGCTGTTTATATTCCAAAGTTCTTTGAAGATCTGCACGCCTCTTGTTCTCTTGATTTCTTCTGTTGATGGCGTTGAGTTTGATGAGAAGTTCAGTGTCCTTTTGAGCACGTTGGTGAGAGTGGAAAAGAGCTAGTTGAAACTGTTCTGTAGGCGTAAGTTTTTCCCAATCAGAAGGTTGATAGTTAGCTATTTCCTCTTCTTTGCGCAATCTGAGGACTTTGAGATAGTGTTTGATTAATTCAAAGTGGGCAATTTGGTCAAAAGGAGGATGAATAAATTCAGGAGTGGAAATGAGGGATTTAGTGTATTGGTTCACTAAAAGAATGCGTAAAAAATAAAGCAGAAGGATATTTTTTAGTGGATTTATTTTATAAATGATTTTTAGTTGGTTTGGTAAATTTTTGCGTGAGTGAAAAGCAAAAGTAGAAAGAATAAGTACCAGGACTCAATTACCACAAGTGAATATTGGTAATTTCCCGGCCAGACCCCCAATTGTCAGCCTCTGTGATGCCAAGGGCTAGTACCGTTTAGCTACACAAGGTGATAAGAGTGCAAAATAAGGGTAGAGTAGGATAATTTCACGTAGAAAAGTAGTAGGAAAGAAATAAAAAGAATATAATTCTTTTTTATAGAGGGGCCTGCTGGCGCAGGGGTGTTTGTAGGTGCCCTCTAAATCAGAGATCCGCTAAGCAGGGTGGTATCTGATTAAGCAAACAATGGGTTTCTGCGTAACAGAAGGTGGTACCAAAGTGCTTTTCCAATTAAGGAACCAGGATGGGGACAGAAGGATGAAAGAAGTACTCACTATTGCTTCTTTCAAGCCAAAAAGCCACGTAGGAGGGTGAAGTAGAGCTGCTGGGTAGATTGAAAAATTTCTGCGCAGGAGCTGGACACGTAGGATGGTTGATTTAATGAGAACACCACGGATAAAACAGGCAAAACAGGGCAGAGTAACTGAAATAAGGACAGGACACGGCGTAACTGATTGACTGTAATAATAATTGATGATGGAGAACAACTTTTGGCGTGGAAAGAGGGCTCTATATATACTAATTTCACTCATAGTGGAGGACCTTTCTGCCTGTGTGCGTGTAGTAACTAGTTTTCAGCGCAATGTGGCCAATTTGGGAGATTGGCACTAACAAGGCTCATCCCAATGACACTGCTGGTCATTAATTCAGCGTCACAAGTGCTTTTTATGACCTTAATAACCTATTTAGTTATTGTAACTAAGGTACATAGCAACACTGAGGTGTAATTGTATATGAAATGGGCCTCAGATGACGCAAATGGGCCACAAATGGCTAAGGCCAATCATTAAAGGCCACGCTGGCTATGTTACTCTTATGTATTCAAGGTTTTTATTAATAAAACCTTGTAAATAAACCACGTAGAATCTACTTTTACCCTAGTTACACTTGTACATATGTGGTAACTAGGGGATTAGCTATTTCCACGCATTTGGCCAATTTCCAATTGGATTATATAATCCACGCGCGGGGTTGGAGGTTTAAACCCCAATTGGGCCTAACTCCCAAACTATACACAACACCTCAATTATAAGTCCATAATTGGTCATTTCACATATAGTATGCATATAAAACAAGTACATACGTGTGTAATGTCCATGTGACATATATTTGTGGCCAATTCTTACGGGTAATTGGTTCAAGGTGAAGGAGTAGGAATTTAGGGGTACTTCCAGTGAGGGACCCTACATTAATTTGCATGAGGATTCAGAATATGACATAATATTCTAAGTTATCCTCAAGGTTTAGAAGTTATTTTAGTATTTTTGTAAAAAGTAGTTGTTATTTTAATTTATTACTTATTTTTATGGTGCCAGGACTTTGCTAAGCTTTATTGGATAAAATAAGTAAACTGATTTTTTTGTACATTATTAGTCATATAAATGGGTCTTAATATTGTAGTAATAATGTCTCTATTTATGTTACCTTTGTCAGGTTGGCTCTGTCATAGTAGCAAGCTGACAAGGTCATTCAGACCTTTTTACACTGTTGTCCAGCCTCAGACAGTCCAACAGGGTGGTGAGTGTCTGAACCAGGAAAAACCAAGCATCCAAACGATTGTGGACTAACAGGTTGTGCTGGACCAGCTCCGCCCTAATTGAAAATGCCTGGAATAGCAGTGTGTCCATGAAACGCGAGTTAAAACACAGGCGCATTGGCGTCAAAGTTAGACTATCATCATAGCTTGCCATTCAAGTCTTCCAACTTACAGCTACATTCAGCAAGTCTCTCACACACGTTGCCGCAAGCCCCTTTGGTTAACTCTTGCAGACACAAATTGCTCAGTATAGTAAGCCTTGATCTTGGTTAAAGCAATCTTTCTTCTTTAGTGATGATAGTCAATTGCTTACCCAGAGTCCCTTTGAGGGCTACCTTGTTTCAGATAAGCCGTTGTGCAACGTGAGGACTCGCGCTAACCCGCGGTTTTTACGAGCCGCCGCCGCCAGTGTTTGTTTGGGTCAAGACCCTGCGTTACAGTTGAACACAAGCCAAGCGTCCACACAAGAAACAGAATAGAGCACTCCCGGAAGGTCCAGCAAACGCTGACAATCTACCCGGCGCCCCACTGGTAAAGTGAGCCTCATGTGAATTCATGCCATTTGATTGGATTCTTCCTGCCTTTCATACAACGTGTGGAGGCTGACGGGAGATCCTCCGGCAAAGTCGCAACGAAAAATGCCAAATGAAAGGTGCAAGCTCGTGGCCTGTGAAGCTGAAAATACGGAGGCAAAAATTACCACAAGTGTAAACTGGACTGTCCCGCACCTATTACAAGGCTGCAGTGTCAAATGCGCTTTGTGTGGAGCTTGCCACTGGTATGAAGAGGCAACGGAGGATGAAAAATTGAAAGAGAGGAAGAGCTTTACACAATGCTGTCAAAAGAATAAAGTCACCCTCCCAGCTTTTCATGAATCAGCAAGGCCATATCCGGAATACCTTAAGGAGTTGCTTACAGCATCAACAGCTGGTGAGAGCGCTAGCCAAATTGTTGCCCTTCATGATGCTGACGGTGTGCAACGTTGCAGAAGCCAAAAATTTTCAGTCGCTGACAAGAATTTACAAAAACTCAATCTCTTTTACGTCGCTTGGAGCCAACATTGACCGTTCTGTTTGAGGCCCCAAAGGAGTCAATGTTTTTTGGATATCAGGGGCTTTGACTCACTTGATATCAAGCATTGAGCCCAACAACGAAGCAAATCCCGGGTTCTTGCAGATCTACGTCGTAGGAACCGGTGGAACGGACAAGGCAAAGCACAGGATTCGAAAGGCGCAAGGTCCCGGCAGCAACTCGGGCGTTTCTTCAAAGATGTCGTTGCTGACCAAAAAGAGGTTGATGAAGTTGACATACAAGGTCAACCCTTATGCACAAGTCTACAAGTTGGCTCAAACAGTTCTTCGAGAGTCAGGGGGATTTACACTTGCCCTTCAAGGTGTGGCAAAACCAGGTAGTGACCCGAAGAGGTATAATGAGCCAACGCTTGACGAGGTTGTGGTCATAGTGCAGGGCGAAGGCAATTTGTTGGGTGACCAACAAATCGCGCTGTATAGGACAGAAAGTCCAAAGGGCAAGCTCAAACTAATATTGGATAGCCATTCAAGTTATTTTCCGCTGGGTTACCCTGTCTTTTTCCCATTTGGTGTGCAACAATGGGATAATCTTTACAAGGTGTGGACAGACAGGGGTGTGTCCCCTTCAGATTGACTGTTTGTTTACCTTAGCTGAAAAAGATGCTTGCAATCACGCCAATTCGTGTCACCGCATAGCCCATGGTCAACGGGTATGCTCACTGGAGTGGTATGCTTATCTTTTATTCAAGCAAGATAGATTTAGCCCAATTCTTGCCAGCCGATCTCTTCTACAAGAGTTCATGGTGGATGCTTGGGTTGTTGTGGAACGCTTGTGGCTACAGTTCATCAAGCTGAATCAAACAAAAATGAAGGCGCAGCAGTATCAAGCATTGGTGAACTCAATTGAAAACAAAACCCCCACTGCTGGCAAGAGAATCATCTTACCTTCAAAATTTATTGGGGGACCCCAAGCTATGAGTCAACTCTATCAGGACTCCATGGCTATATGTAAAAAGTACGGACCGCCGTTGCTGTTTATAACAATGACAGCCAACCCGTACTGGCCTGAAATCCTTGCCAAAATCCCAGTGGGTGACGCAGCCTACGACCATCCAACTGTAATCGCGCGAGTCTTTTTCTTGAAGGTGAAGCATTTCATCTTTCAGGTGACAAAGATGAGGTGATTGGGTACGGTAATCGCGTATGTTTTTACAATAGAATTCCAGAAGCGCGGCCTGCCTCACATGCACATGATGCTTACGCTTGAGGAAAAGGATTGGCCGACGAAACCTGAGCAAATAGACCTGCTTGTGTCAGCAGAAATCCCGAGCCAAAACTGCACCATTCTGTCAGCCCTAGAGATACTTCAAAGTATCCAAAGGACTGCTATTTTTATATTCAACTCACTTATATCTTCTGTAATATTAATAAATCCTTGAATATTATTGCAGAAATGGATTTCTGATGTAAATTTATGTAGGGTTACCCACTGAGAGTACCCCTGAATTATTACTCCTTATGGTACTTTGGCCATTCTCAAAGTACCACGGAGAAACTACTACAAAACATTAAAATGTAAAATATTTAACATGCTAATACATAGTATAAGCATATTTTTGGCGCAGAGAAAGAACATAAACAAGGTTGTGAAACAACTCAAACCTTGTCTTCCTTGGCTGAGAATTTATTTCTATGGGAAATATACTACTTATTAGATATTCCCTTATTGTAGAAATAGAATTACCCTTTCCCATGAAAGTGTGGGTAAATTCTTTAATTCATTATCCTTATTAGTGTGGCTTCATGAGTAAATGGTTCATAAATATACTCAGGATGTCATGGGGACAGGATAATAAATTTTCACATCCATAGAATTGGCCACAAATCTTCACGTAGAAGTTTGTGCTCATTCCCTGGCTTGTTTAAACTCCCAGAGGCTCCTCATGGCGCCCAAAGAGACCTCTAGGCCTTAAAAGGAAGGCCCCTGACGCCCAAAGATGGATTCCTCAGCCTATTCACCCACATACTTAGCTATAAACTCAGTATAAGTGAGTATTCTCCTCCTACTTTTAGAGTAGTGTTTCTCTATCTAAATCCTTTCCCACTGGAGCTTTTAGCTTGCATTATTATCCCCAATTACTGCGCCTAAATCCTCCTTAAAAATAGTAGCTGAAAGACCACCACCTCTGCCTGCAGCCATTCTGTCACATGCTTTCCTACTATTGTCCTTTTTGTTGCTTAATAGCTTCAAAACAACAACTATTTATAGTTGTTCTCCTACCCAAACTGTTGTATATCAACTTTTGGCGTAACAGGAGTGCAGAACTAACCCATTATTCTATTGGGGTAGGACTAGTAATAGTCCTTTAAACTGTTCTATCAGCACATTCATAGTGATTTGGGCCATTTTGGACCAACATCTCATAGAAATAGCTGTCAATTGGGGGCCTCATTGTGCTTTTTACCTGAGCCCACATCTTGTTGTCTAACCCCTGTCATTTTTTTCTTTTTTACCCCGCGTAAAATAGTCAAAAACTGACCATTTAACCTTTTTTCCTACTTTTCGAAAATTCCTACTTTCCAGGGATTTCCAAAAAAGCTACCATCAAATCTTGCCATAAACTTATTTTAAGGCCATCCCCGCGCTCGTGAGTATCTATTCTACAGCGCCACCGTCTTGGATTTCTTAATTTGTGCTTAGCGCATAAAGTTATCCGCCGCCAAAAGAAGGGTTACTAACACCCACAGTCTACTTCTCTTACAGTAGAACCCCAATAACTTCTTCGTTACTTATCCGATTACCGAACCGAGACCACCAACAAGTGCGTCTAAGCTGTCTCTTTGACGCTACCGTGCCCGATTTGCTGATCGGTTGTGTATTCAAATTTTTTTCCTAGTGTCTGTCCCAGCCACTGAAAACCAAGCGAACCAACACCAGTCAGTTCCACCTGCTCTCTTGAGTCCAGCAGTTATCACCACAGCCCCTAAGGCGCCGGCAACTGTCCCAGCGAGGAACCTCTTCAACCAGCTTAACGCCTTTGAGCTTGCGAGCGACCTTTTAAAACGTAAATCTGTTTTCTTAGTGTGTCATCATCCATAAAACCTGACACTGACTATGACTGTCAATACCAGGTCAGGAGTCGACCAAGAATCCAAGCCTCCCTCCAACCGTGGAAGCCGGCGAGGAAGAGGAAGAGGAAGACCTGGAAATGATCACGGACCAGCCTCCAGGTCAGTTTCCCAGGACTCTACAAGTGCTGCGAGTCAATTCTCTGACGCCGTGTCTTCTGTACATTCCGTGCATTCCAGCGTTCACAGGAGCCCCGGCGCTGACAAGCGCTCAAGTGAACGCCGTGGAAATGCTTCTGGGATTGAAGCAGGCGTACTTCAACGCCAAGCGGGACGAGGAATGGGTGTGTCTCACGGCCTACCTCAACACAGTCCTCAGCTGGGTGAAGGTAGTACGATCCTTCATCACCTGGCCGGACCTGTTGGCGCGCCTAGGGAACTGGAACCCCTACAGGGAACGCCCCATCGCCAAGAACCTGACGGAGAGGGCGCGTTCCAGAGAGCCAATCTACAGACCGGACGGCACTATGCGCAAAGCCTTAGCCCAGTACAAAATCCCCAAAGGGCCGGGCAACGCGAAAAATCCGCCTCCGTTGGCGAAGAAACTCCCAAACGTCGCCAGCTCGTTGTCTTCCAACAAGCCAGCGTCCAGCAAAGACCCCAAGAAAAAGGGCAAGGGCGGGTGGAAGAAATCAGACTCCTTCCAATGGAAGAGTGTGATCAAGATGGCCAAAACTTTAGTAGAAGTCAAAGAGGCTATGAAAGAAAATTAGCCCCAGTTGTACTTAGCCCTACACGCGCCGTAGTTTCCTCTGCAAATATGCTTGTTTCTCCTGATTCTGACGTCCCCTCTGAGACAATTGAGAATGTGAGGGACTTTTTTAATCAGATTTTGATTAAAAACATTGATCACATTGATAATAAAATCAATGATATAGTTACGCTTTCCAGTAATAACTACAATGTGATGAAACAAGTCAATAAAAACATTTCTGATAATATTGAGAGTAAGATCAAGGAAATCAAGCAGGCCAATGGCGTGCAAGGATTTGATCTTCAACAATTGTCTAAGTTTGTCACCAACACAGTAGATGCTAAACTCAATGAGCTAAATCAAGTGAACATCCAGAATAGGAATGAATTGAAATTATTGACAAAAGTCATTTCTGGCCAGAGCAAAGAAATTACGCAAATGGCTATGGAAAAACAAAACCTAGTGCAGACCCTAGAAGAGGTTAAGCAGAATTTAGCTTCAAAACAAGCAATAAATACACCTTTAGCACAAAATCATGAAGGTGCAGTAGCTGAAATTCAGAAATTAAGAAAAGAGCTATCACTAAAAATTGCCAATTCAGAGGCAGCTGTGATTCAAGAAATTAGAGATACTGTTGAGAAATTACAGGAAGATAATGATACAAGCTCTGAAGTCCAAGTAGATAATATCCTAGGAATCTTGGAAAAAGTAGAGAAGATGGATAAAGAATTCAAATGCCAAATGAAAGCTATGGAATCCAACATGAGTACTAGATTTGTGAAAATGGATATAAGCATTCTTGGGCAAATGAGATCTTTAGAAGAATTGATCAAAAATCAAGTCTTCACAGAAGCTCCTGAACCTATACCTACAGACCAAAACCATTATGGCAACGGTACACAAGGTTGGGACAACCAAAAATCAGGAAATCCCCCAGCTAACTCAATGAGGATGAACAATGGAGCTCCACCCCCATTCCCTCCAGAGGTGGACAATACCAACACTCCACCTAAGGATTCGGCGCCTAGAGATTCAGGCAAACCTGAAGTTCCCAGAATCAAGGATTGGCCTAAATTCAACGGTGAAGGTGAATATGATCACTTAGAATTTATTAGGACCATTGAATTAATGAAAGAAGATTTTGAGCTGTCTGATCCAGCAATAGCTGGTAGACTCAGCTCCTTATTCAAAGGTACAGCCAGTAGATGGTTTAATGACATCAGAACTGAAAATGGTAGGCAACCATGGTCATGGTGGAAAGAACAAATCATGAAGAAATGGGATAGTCCAGCCTGGAGGTTCAAAATTGAAAACAAATTTGATGAGAGCATCTTTCACTACAAACATTTGTAATTTTACCCAAAGAAAAAACTACTGTTTGGGTTAGGCAAAATGTTAAATTTTTTCAACAAAATGGCTCAGTAATAAAAATTGAGCAAAACTGAGCATGCTCAGCAAAATCCCCTAAAGTTGCCAGAATGAATAAAAATGATTTCTGCTCAGTTTGTAAAAAAAAAAAAAAAATTGCTGAGCATGCTCAGTATAGCTTATCTTTCACTTCTGACCATTTTTTGTAAAATTGGGTTTATGTTTTTCCCATCCCAAGTTCACATTTTCCTTCTGGGTAGAATTGAAAATGTTTGTAGTGTTTGACATTGAAAAAGATTCCCCAGTTAAATGGGTACTAGCTCAGAAGGATAGACTCCAAGCATTGTGGCCATTTATGAGCTTACAAGACAAACACCTCAGAATTCTGAAGAAATGTGGTGGGGATCTGGAGCATGCCATTAAAAGTAGAAGCCCACCCAATGCATCTACTGAAGATATAATCAACATTCTAGAGGATATAACCACTAGAACTAGGATTGGCAGAAGATTTAAACCTGTCAAGAACTATTCTACAGACAAGAATGATAAGAATAGCCCACAAGCCAGTACTAGTAGGGAGAACCCTAGAGACAAACCAGCACCCAAGAAATGTCTCATTTGCTTCAAAATGGGCCATACATCTGATACTTGCCATCAGGCAAAGAAGAAGGCTGTGAACCATATAGAAGCCAAAGAAACAGAAGTGAATGCTGTTGAAGAAGAACCTGAAGAGGTCATCAATGACTATGAAGATGGCTCTTCTATATCTGACATGGATGAAAATGTGGTCCATATGGATTTTGACATAGCTGATGTAATCTATGAGAGTCACTTGCCACAAGAATGGACTCCAGGACAGGAGATAACCAATGTCTCTGAAGCAAGTTTGATGAAAAAAAAACCTTCTAGGGGCAAAGGTTATACAGCAGGGAAATCTAATTTGACCTGTGTTATATTTAATGACCAAGAAGCAGATATGCTACTGGATAGTGGAGCATTTTGCTCCATAGTTTCCAAAAAGTATTTGACCAAATTCCTCCCAGAATTTGTGGACCAACTTCTTCCCATTGGATCCTTGAAGCTGAATAGTGCTAGTTACACTATGAAACCTATAGGTATATTTCCTACTGGCCTGATCATACCTCATGTTCAAGGTGATGTGAAAATCCACGTGGAATTCATAGTTGTGGAAGATGGGGTCAGTAATTACTTCATATTAGGTAATGATTACCTCACTATCTATGGATTTGATATTACCAATAGTAGAGAGAGATACTTTACAATAGGGAATGATAATAAAAGGAAGAAATTCCTTTTTAAAAATAAAGATAAGATGGCAATCCAAGAAATTGCCAGAAATCCTGCATTTGAGGAGTTTGTGGAATTACAATTGAAGCAATCTAAAATTTGTGAGGAACTCAATGCTAATCAAGTATCACAGCTGAAAGAATTGTTGTTCAAATACCAGGATGCTTTTGCCTCTGACACAGAACCTCTAGGAGCTGTGATAGGCCATGAAGTAGATATTACATTAAATATTGACAGACCTTACCCTCCTCTGTTGAGAAGACCAGCCTACCCTGCCAGCCCCAGAGCCAGAGTAGAATTGGAGAAACACATCAATGAACTGATCAGACTTAATGTCTTGAGGAAGATTGGTCATAATGAAGAAGTGGAGATCACCACCCCAGTAATCATAGCTTGGCACAATGACAAGTCCAGGATGGTGGGAGATTTCAGAGATCTGAACAATTATACAGTTCCTGACAGATACCCCATTCCTAGGATTGCTGAAACTTTGACTAATAAAGCCAAAGCAAAGTACATCACCAGTATGGATGCACTGAAAGGATTTCATCAAAACAGAGTGACTGAGAGAGCTAGAAAGTATCTCAGGATTATTACTCATAAAGGTGTGTATGAATATTTGAGGATGCCCTTTGGGATCAAAAATGCCCCTTCCCACTTCCAGAGGATGATGAACTCAATCTCTACTGCTGAATTATCAGAAGGATGGCTCATTGTTTACATTGATGACATCATAATATGCTCATCCACATGGGAAGAACATATGGCCAGATTCACTGCAAAAGGGGTTGTATCGGTTACAACCCCCCGCAGTAACGTCGGCCAGAGGCGACCGATGTTACATCGGTCGCCCAGACCGATTTTATGTCGGCTGGGCCCACCGATACATTAGAACAAAGGAATAATGTATTGGTGGGACCCGCCGATGGAACATCGGTCTATAAGACCGATGTTACATTGGTTGCCGCCACCGATCTAGCCGCGGGGGGTTGTAACCGATACAACCCCTTTGGCGGTGATTAACTCTAGTATTTAAGAAAGTAATCAAGGTTAACCTCAAGATTTCTCTGAAGAAATGTGCATTTGGATTCCGGGAACTAACAGCCTTAGGCCATGTAGTTTCAGGACTTTCCCTTTGCATTGATCAAAATAAGGTAGCAGCAGTAATGAAAAAACCTGCCCCTACAACCAAAAAGGAGTTGCAGAGCTTCCTTGGTTTTGCTAGTTATTACAGACAACACCTTGAGGGTTTTGCAGCCTTGGCTAGAAGTCTGTATGAAATCTGTTCCAATGATGCAGGCTTTGAAATGACCCATGAGAGGGTGCAAGCTTTTCAGAAGATCAAGGAGCACCTCACCAATGCTGCACTTCTGTTAATGCCTGACTTCCACAAACCTTTCAGATTATACGTGGATGCTTCTATGGAAGGTCTAGGAGCAGCATTGCACCAACTCCAGATTATTGATGACATGCCTGTAGAAGGACCCATATGCTTTATCTCTAGACAATTAAAGAACTCTGAGAGGAGATATGGAGCTAGTCAATTAGAATGCCTGTGCTTGGTGTGGGCACTGGAAAAACTGCATTATTACTTGGATGGTAGTGTTTTTGAAGTTATTACAGATTGTACTGCTTTGAAATCCCCGCTGAACATGAGTACACCCAATAGGCATATGTTGAGGTGGCAAATTGCAATCCAGGAATATAGAGGCAATATGACCATAATCCATAAAGCAGGTACTTTGCATAAAAATGCTGATGGACTGAGCAGGTGGTCCTTACCTAATACTCCTGACAACCCAGCCTGGGTTCCTGAAGATGTGGAGCAAATGCCTATAATGGGTATAAGCATCACGGATTTAGAAGATGAATTCTTTGAAAACATCAGACAGAGTTATAAGCAGGATAAGAACTGCACTATCTTGGTCCAAATCCTGAAAACAGATCAGAAAGATGAGGAATTAGTAAATTCCCTGGACCCTGATTGGAAGAAATCTTACTTAGAAGGGAGGTTTCACCTGTTTGATGGTATCATATATCACAGAAGTAAACACACATGTGTTTTAACTGTCACAGACAGAACTATCATTAATACTATCCTGTATGAGTGTCACAACTCTAATTTTTCTGGACATCTTAGTACAGACAGAACTGAGGATAGAATTAAAAATACAGCTTGGTGGCCAGGCTGGAGAAATGATGTACAAACCTACTGCTCATCATGTGACAGATGCCAGAGAGCTAACAAAGCCACAGGCAAGAGGTTTGGACACATGATGAAGATTGAAGAACCCACCATGCCCTGGGAAACAGTGAATATGGACTGGGTCACAGGGTTGCCACCTGGAGGCAAGAAGAACTATAATGCTTGTCTAGTTGTTGTTGACAGATTTAGCAAAACTCCCATCTTCCTCCCATGTCACAAAGATGACACAGCCATGGATACGGCTCTTATGATCTGGAACAGAGTGATATCTTGGACTGGCCTATTCAAAACCATAATCAGTGATAGGGACCCCAAGTTCACTTCTGAACTGTGGACTAATCTGTACCAATTATTTGGTACTAAGCTAGCTTTCTCCACTGCCTACCACCCACAGACAGATGGACTAGCTGAAAGAATGATCCAAACCCTGGAAGACATGCTTAGAAGATTCTGTGCTTATGGGCTAGAATTTAAAGATTCTGATGGATTTACTCATGATTGGGTGACCCTACGGCCAGCACTTGAACTAGCATATAGAACCTCCACACATGCCTCCACAGGCAAAACACCCTCCTTGCTGGAGAAAGGATGGAACCCAAGATTACCTCAAGATAGCCTGAGGAAAGATTTGATTGACATCCACCCTACAGCTGCCAGCTTTAAATCCATGCTTGATAAAGCCAGGAACCATGCACAGAGATGCAAGGATGACGCCTTCCAATATAGTAAAGAGAAGTGGGATAAGAAACACAAGTTGCCTACATTTAAAATTGGTGACCTTGTGTTGATATCTACAGTGAACTTTAATAATATTAAAGGCCCCAAGAAGCTTAAAAATGCCTTTGTAGGTCCCTTTGTAGTCAAAGCCCTCCATGGCAACAATGCTGTGGAAGTTGAACTTTCTGGGGAACTAGAAAGGAAACACCCAACCTTCCCTTTCAGCCTTCTGAAACACTATACTGAAGCAGAAGCAGACCTATTCCCCCTGAGGAAAGTAGTACCTGAACAAGAGCTACCCCCATTGGAACCTCCTGAAGTTAAAGTTGTTCATAAAATACTTAAGGAGAAAGTTATGAGGGGCATCAAGGACAAATTATATTTAGTCCGGTACAGGAATTCAATCCATGAGGATGAGTGGCTACCAGCTAAAGATATTCCAATTTCTGAGAAGTACCTCAGGAGACACAAGAATACTAAGAATTAATCTTTTGATTAATCCTTTTTTTTATTGGTAGGGAGTGTCAGCCCTAGAGATACTTCAAATTATCCAAAGGACTGCTATTTTTATATTCAACTCACTTATATCTTCTGTAATATTAATAAATCCTTGAATATTATTGCAGAAATGGATTTCTGATGTAAATTTATGTAGGGTTACCCACTGAGAGTACCCCTGAATTATTACTCCTTATGGTACTTTGGCCATTCTCAAAGTACCACGGAGAAACTACTACAAAACATTAAAATGTAAAATATTTAACATGCTAATACATAGTATAAGCATATTTTTGGCGCAGAGAAAGAACATAAACAAGGTTGTGAAACAACTCAAACCTTGTCTTCCTTGGCTGAGAATTTATTTCTATGGGAAATATACTACTTATTAGATATTCCCTTATTGTAGAAATAGAATTACCCTTTCCCATGAAAGTGTGGGTAAATTCTTTAATTCATTATCCTTATTAGTGTGGCTTCATGAGTAAATGGTTCATAAATATACTCAGGATGTCATGGGGACAGGATAATAAATTTTCACATCCATAGAATTGGCCACAAATCTTCACGTAGAAGTTTGTGCTCATTCCCTGGCTTGTTTAAACTCCCAGAGGCTCCTCATGGCGCCCAAAGAGACCTCTAGGCCTTAAAAGGAAGGCCCCTGACGCCCAAAGATGGATTCCTCAGCCTATTCACCCACATACTTAGCTATAAACTCAGTATAAGTGAGTATTCTCCTCCTACTTTTAGAGTAGTGTTTCTCTATCTAAATCCTTTCCCACTGGAGCTTTTAGCTTGCATTATTATCCCCAATTACTGCGCCTAAATCCTCCTTAAAAATAGTATCTGAAAGACCACCACCTCTGCCTGCAGCCATTCTGTCACGTGCTTTCCTACTATTGTCCTTTTTGTTGCTTAATAGCTTCAAAATAACAACTATTTATAGTTGTTCTCCTACCCAAACTGTTGTATATCAACTTTTGGCGTAACAGGAGTGCAGAACTAACCCATTATTCTATTGGGGTAGGACTAGTAATAGTCCTTTAAACTGTTCTATCAGCACATTCATAGTGATTTGGGCCATTTTGGACCAACATCTCATAGAAATAGCTGTCACATTCTATCAGCCAATTCAACCTACATGGGCCCTGTGAAAAACAACCGTGCTGGAATGGGCCAATGTGCAAGTCAGGCTATCCAAAGCCCTATACCGCCCGAACTGTAGTTGTGGACGGAGCGTACCTGGCATACAGGAGGCAAGATGATGGAGTTGAAATCAAGAAGTTCACTACGACATTCACTAATCAGAAAGTCGTGCCATATAACAAGTTTCTCACATTACTGTTTGATTGCCACATTAACATTGAGATTCCAGTCAACAGCATGGCAATCAAGTACTTATATAAATACATTACTAAGGGACATGACAGGTTGTATATGAAAGTGGAAGGGTGCAACAAAACTAAGGCTTACGTTGACGCCCGCTACGTCAGCTCCCCAGAAGGTAAAACATAACTTCTGTTTGGGGATCAACATACGCTGACATGTTTTCTACTCAGTTGCATGGAGATTGTTTAAATTTCCTCTTTCAGGCCAGATGCCAGCCGTGACGCAATTGGTGTTACACAACAAGGACCAACAGCTTGTTTATTTCAACTCAGAAAAAAGTGCCGTAGGTCAAATTGTGTCGGGACAAGCTGAAAAATCCAGCTTGACAGGTTTCTTTAAGTTAAATAGAGACAACGCTGTCGGAGCGGATGGCAGGCGAGCCAGAACACTATTGTATGAGGACCTGCCGACATACTTCTGGTGGAATAAGGCAAAGAAGGACTGGATACCGAGAACATCTAAAGACAAAGCGGTTGGAAGAATTTTTTCAGTTTCATATCTGGCCGGGGAACAATTTTACCTCAGGGTCTTACTGCTCAACCGACGGAACATGCAATCCTTTGACCATTTAAAGCTTGTTGGCGATACCATGCACAAGACGTATCAAGATGCCTGCAATGATTTAGGCTTACTGGTCAATGATTTTCTGTACAATCAAACATTACGCGAAGCTACCCTCACCCGTCCTTGATTCCACATCTGCCAACTATTCGCAATGATGTGTGTTCATACACCACCGTCAAACCCAAAAATTCTGTTTGAATCTCATTTTGAGGCTTTCACCAATGACTTTCCACGCATTGATATGAGCAACAGGAACAGCTGGATGTTCACCCTGGAGGTACGGCAAATTCTTGCGTTTGTTTGGCTGAGTTCAATGTTGGTAGACCTTGGTAAAACGCTTCAGCTTGTAGGCCTCACCGTTACCCCAGAGGAAGAGGCCATAATATCCGAGCTCACCATTTCAAACAAAGGGTCTGAAGATCCAACAGTGATTGCAGAAAGGCTTGCGGCGTCTGTGGTCTCGTTCAACAAGGAGCAAGAGATCCTTTTCAATGATGTGATGCAATTGCTACTCCGCAACAAAGGAAGATTATTCTATGTGGACGGCCCGGGCGGGAGCAGCAAGACCTTCCTGCTTAACGCTTTAATTGACTTCTTGTACACTCGCGATTTCCCCTGGTTGGTTGTGGCGTCGTCTGGCGTTGCGTTGCTTCTACTTAAGGGAGGAAGGACAGCACATTCAACATCAAGATACCTATCCCGTGCAATTCAACTTCTCACTGCTTGATTGAGCCTAATACAGAGCTTGTTTCTGTTATGAGACTTGCACGCTTCATCATTTGGGATGAAGTAGTCACGGTCCACATGAATGCAATCAACTCGGTTGATTCAACCCTTAGAGAACTCTGCGGCTTGAAGGAGCCATTTGGTGGCAAAGTAGTGGTGCTTGAGGGAGACTTTTGTCAAACATTGCCGGTGGTTGAATATGACGAATACCCTCCTTCTCACGAGGCAACAATCAAAAGTCTCAGCTTGTGGACAACCATAAAGAAACACGCCTTGACTGTAAATATGCGGCTATTGGGGCAACTAGCAGGCAGCAAGGCGAAATGCAATGCTAAGTTCGCAATTTGTCACCTGATATTAGGAGAGGGAAAAAACCAGACAGAAGATTTTGGTTTGACCGGCTTGAGAGGTGTGAACCTCACCTTGACAAACAGTCCACATGAATCTGAAAGTCTGTTGATAGCCTTTGTATACGAGGACCTTGTCGCACAAGCAGCAAAGTCTCTTGATGAGCATGGTGCTTACCTCCTCAAAAGGGCCATCCTAGCATCCCTCAACAAGGACGTACAAGCAATGAACGCGTTGGTGACTGCAAAGCTTCCTGGAGAAGCAGTGATCTCCAGATCAATTGACATGCCGGACCCGGAGGGCTACAATAGTCTCCCGGAGGAGTGCTTGAACAAGATCTCTGTATCTTTGTTGCCGGAGAATTTCATCACGTTGAAGGTTGGAATGCCCATTGTGGTAAATTGGAACTTGTACCCAAACAAGGGAGTGTGTAACGGCTCAAGGATGATTGTAGTTGAAATAGGCTCCGGCCATGTTGTGGGTCAGCTGCTTTCAGGACCTTTCAAAGGAGATGATGTCATGATACCCAAGATAAAGCTACATCATAAGGGTACAATGATGTCTGCCTTATCCTTCTACCAATACCAATTCCCCCTTATGCCAGCGTATGCTATGTCAATCAATAAAAGCCAGGGCCAAACCTTGGCTCATGTTGGAGTCCTTTTGGAAATGGACGTCTTTGCCCATGGACAGCTGTACGTCGCATGCTCAAGAGTGACTAGCTGCGAGAACCTCTTGGTCGTCAAGCCGGCTTCGAGGCCCGCGGTAGTCAATGTCGTACATCACTCAATCTTTGCGCCTTAGCTTAAACAGTCACCACGTAAGGACAGTGATTTCAGCTCAAATGTCATACGTAAGGCTAACGGTTCTTGTATTTCCAATGAGCAGGCTACAAACAGCGGAGAGGTGCGGACTGTTGGAGTCAAGGTCTCTATCAAAGGTGGTTGTGTGGAGAATCACCTTGCGGTCATGGCGCTACAACATAAGCATTATTCAACTCGGCCCAACTTCTTAACGATTGAGTTGGTGCATTACCTGTGTCTGCCCACGGGCCTCTGTATATAGTGTACCCATAGAATGCAAAATAAATCAGAAACAAGAAAGGACATTCACTGATGAAAGTGCGAGGCCTCAGTGAGAAGAAATGGAGCGGCAAGGGCTGAGGCCTGTCATTCCTAGAATGTAACTCTGTAGAGTGAAGACACAAGCAAAGCAATAGGAACAGGTCAAAATATAGGCCCCTTTGGCTCAAAGGCAAGGGTGTAAGGTGGGGAGGAAGGTTTGTCTTGCCTGAAGCGGGACCTTGTGGCCCTCACTGGAAGCGTGGTGCAGTGGGAAGCTGCGTTCAGGTGGGTACAATGCTTACTCAAGCGTCTAAACAGTGTCAATGAGAGCATCCTTTTGTTCTTAATGCCAGCATGGTAAGGTTGTTAATGCACAATGTAGAAATGATGACGTATCACAAAAAGCATTGGCCTCAGGGAAATAATGACCGCAGAGGGTCAAGGGACGCTTGAACTGCAATTAACTGGCGGACTACCATCATATTCTAGGTGGTATTCAAACCTGCACAGGTCAAATAGTCCGTTCATAGGTGAGCAGCCTCATCAGCACGCACCCTCAGCAGAGCCTGCAGTGGTTGTACCGGAGCCCAAATGAACTTCACACTTGTCGAAGTGGCTCCTAAGTTAATCATCCAACTGATCCCCGCATTTCTAATTTGAAAGCAATCAAAGAATACTTTCCATCAAGTCACTGCCAGCGCAACGTTGCCGGAGGCCAAACCAGAACATCAAGCTTGCCGTCAATCTTGCAATGGAAAACAAACCACTACATGGCCCACGCAATGTCTGTCGTTACGTGGGACAAGTGACCCCATTAGCTCGGGTAAGCAACAAGCTTCAACAACATTGAGCTGGAGTGTCTGACTGACGTTTGATACAATAGATTATTGCCTTCACTCAACACAACCAAACGGTCTTCAGGCAAATACCATGCGGCGTCATTGCGTACAAAAGACCAGTCAACGGCCCCAATAGGGTTCAAATAAATTTGTTCACATTGTCGGGCAAGGCTGAAGTCATCCAAGAGCTGGCAGTCTGCCATGTACAAGGTTCTGTTGAGCTCATGGATGACGGGTTGACTGTTGCCTTCATGCTCAGGGAAGAGGGATACATACCTGCAAATTTCAACCGGCCTCAGTTCCAGCACGACCCGCTGACAATCTTGGCGCATGGAACATTGATTAATGTTGGCAACAGCTTTTACGGGTTGCTGGGAGAGTTGCCTGCAAACACTTGTCCCCAGTTGCTGGCGGTGGAGGGCCAAAGATGCGTAAGCCGATCCGCATATAACGGACAAGCGTAGCTAATGGTGGCGCTTTGTGTGAGCTGCAGCTTGAGGTTGTCTGTATGATTCCGGCTTACCTCGTTGGAACACGTCGTAAAGCGGAATTCATGGCTGGCCAGCGTTTGTTTGTCCGGGGAAGGCTTTCAGGATTACGTGTTGGTGAAGGCAGGGTTGGAATACACATGAGTCGCAATAGAAACGTCAAATTTTCAAGCGCTAAAGCCAAACTGCAGGCTTCAGATGTTGTTTTTGCGTGAGGCAAAGAGGCACCTCACTTCGGCGGGATATGCTTGCAAGTAAAAGCTTGAGCAAGCTTCAGGTCTCACTCCGGACGGCAAGGCTTCAATGGTGTTGAAAGCGTTAAGAGTAGAGCTTTGACGGGTTTTGTTATTATACATCGACGACCTATGACAGGGTGGCCAGGTACTTATCTTAAGTAGTTCTGGCGTGGGCATAGCGGCCAACGTGACTTCAGCATTTATTCTAAAAGAGAAATCCACATGATTGACTTTTTATGTCTGGGGGATATGGAGACTGGGTGATGCCAAGAGCAAGCTGTTTACAAGGTTAGGGAGAGCAATGTACATATTTACATGATTGAAGAGAGCTATGTACAGCAAACGTGGGAGCATGATGGACACAAGCGTGCGTGAGGTGTTTAATTCAACATTTCTGCAACTTCCGCCTAGGGCAATGTACGGGTCAGTCAAGTACTGGGAAGAGGCGTGAGTATAAGAGCCGGGGCTAACCTCCACTGTGATGAGGCAAGCGTCAGGCTTCCACAATACCAATTCGCCAGCAACCCTCATTTTGTGACCCAGCATCAGCTGTCCAGCAAACTCAGCTGTGAAGAGAGTGGGGAAAAAGGTATATTCAATGACAATGTTCTGTCCAAACTGCAGCCGCAATACAAGTTAGCAAGAAATCCAGACATCATGGCAAGGCTCCTGCTTAAAATAGATGATTGATCTTACTCCGCTGAGGTGATGCGCCACAACCGCAAGCTTGACGATGCCGTGTTGGGTAAGGCTCGCAGAATAGTGGATTGACTGAATTGTGCCAACACTTTCAATAAGAATGGCATCATCAGGCTCGCCGGGTTGTGAAGGCAAGTACAAGGGCAACAAGTGTCCTGGGTCAAACTGCAGCGTGTGGGTGTCATCATTGTCAAGCAGTGTTAAATCTCCGCGCACGGCATACGTCGTCCCCGGTTGAAGAGTAGAATGGCCGCTGTCAGACGAGTAAAGTGAGGTGATGATCTGAAGAGGGGTCTGTCCGGAATGACTACGGCTCAGGGCAAGGCAAAGCGTTCTCTGGAGGGGAGACTCATTGGGCCGGCTAATGAGGTTGTACCAACAGTGGCTCAGCTCCGCTACAAAAAGCTGTAGCGCAGCGTAGTGTTAGCTTTTCTCAGCTACGCTACAGCAAAGTTACTGTTAGCGCTGAATTTTTGAATCTAACGCTGATTTTTTTTTCAAAAAGAAAAAAAAACTTTAGCGTAGAGTTAGCATATCTGGGATAAAGAAAACTAACACTTAAAAAATTGGTGTCTCACTAATTTTTAGCGTTGTTAGCGAGTCAAAAAGCTACGCTAAACTTCAGCAGAGCAATTCCACCCGTTATGCTAAAGTTGAACTTGAAAAAAAAAAAAAAAAGTCCACAGGGGGTTGAGGGGAGCAAAAAACAAAAGGAATTACTTAGTCCTTTGTTTTCCTGGCCTTTTTATTCAACCAAACACTTTTTCATACTTCCATTTTTATAAATGCGTGTTCAAGGGAGGATGTCCGCCCAGGATCAGTGAACTTAATCACTGCATTATTATAATAGTTTGTATCAAGTTGCCCAGAAAAAAGAAAGTTCTATCTTATAGTGTAACAGAGATGACAATTTGAGCCTCTGGAACTGAAACGTAGTCTAGAGTACCCAATTGATGAGAATTGTTGCTTTCCAATATCTAATTGAACATACTGGACTACATTTGAGCTCAAGAGGCTTCAATTGTTGCCTCTGCCTTAACCTAATATGGTACATCTTTTCTTTTATTCACACTTTCCATACACATGTAGACCAATTTCTCTGTCTTATATTATGAAATCAACCTTTAAGTTACGCTGAATAACTTGAATCAGCATCCACTACGCTACACTTACTGTTAGCTGGAATTAAGCTATGCTACACAGTCCTTGAAATTTTGTTAGCTTGAAATAAAGTTACGCTAATTGTTAGTGTAGCTTGAATTAACTTTAGCTACAGCTAAATGAAAAAACCCACAAAGTTAATACGTCCACTACGCTATGTGTTAGTTTAGCTGATTTTAACTTGAGCTAACACTACAAAAAAATCAGAAGATAATATTCACGCTACGCTACCTGTTATTGGACATTTAGCTTAGTTTAGCGTAGTGGCCCACCGTTGGTTGTACTGAAAAGTTGCTTGTCAGGGACAGTGACGTGAGAGACAGGAGATGTTACTTACAGGATAGATGGGTGCAAATTTTCCGCTGAAGTGAATGAAGTCTTGGGGTGGCGAGTCAGAATTCATCGTGCACCGTGTGGTAAATGGGATTAAGGCGTGGTGGCGTTGGACCGTGAAGATGAGGTTTGAAGGCGGGGTATTCTGGAGAGGATGTGGTTTGAAATAATTGGTCCGGTTTATAAAGGAGAGAGGTGTCTGGTTGAGATGGGGTGTAACGCTGAGGTGAAGCGTGCACGGAGGTGTGAAAGCAATAAGTGTGACCATTGGAGTACAAGCCGACCAGTCCGGGCCAGATTGATGGGGAGCGAGCCATCCGGTCAGTTGTCCTGAGGCGCGTGGACTGGTTTGAATAGATCTGGCCTAAGGCGCGCCTGGGTTAATTGTGACGTTGGGGAGGGAAGTTGTCTTGGGGGTCACCAGGTGCTGTGCAATGAGATTGTGTTGTGTTTGAGGGAGAGAGTTGAAGCAGGTCTCGGGTCTGACGGGGAGATCATAAGGCTCACGGGCGGCGAGGAGCCAGGGCCGGGGGGACGGAGGGGGGAGCCTCCGGTTTGGCGGGCGGCGCAGCCGCCCTGTCCTCTAGTCAAATATTAATCTATCAAAAGGGAAATTAATGAAAATGTTACATGTGAAGAAGAGAATTGAATGGATACTCAGCTTTTCACAATTCTCTCTCATGTTTTCAAAATGAATATCCACAGTGCATTGATGGTAATTACAATGTTCATTGATGGTAATAACACAATATTTTTACAATTAGGGTGTTCAACTATACATAAAATGTTGAATACATAAAA
Source organism: Puccinia coronata f. sp. avenae (assembly GCA_002873125.1). Classification (NCBI taxonomy): domain Eukaryota; kingdom Fungi; phylum Basidiomycota; class Pucciniomycetes; order Pucciniales; family Pucciniaceae; genus Puccinia; species Puccinia coronata. Next base: position 11,958 of record PGCI01000091.1, on the reverse strand, counting down.
ACTTAAAAACTTAAACGTCAAAATTTGGCAAAGAGATGTCAATATGCATAAATCTTGTTTGACAGCTCCCAGCCAAATTTTGACATTTATGTTTTTATGTTTTTATGTTAGGCAAAATTTTATGTATGGTTGAACACCCTTAATACACTCCCCAAATGAGAGATTGAAGTGATGAACTCATACTATCAATATCAATGAATATCAAAAAACCCAGTCAATTTGTTACTTGATGAAGTCAATTGAGTTGAACTTAGTTGAAACAAATCCTTCCCCACTTTCCATTTTTTGTCTTTATTTTCATACTTCTTTATTTGGATGTTGCAATTGATTTTCAATTTAATAGGATGATTGCTTTCTCATTCAATTTGTCTCTTCTTCTTTATTCCTATTATTGGAATTTTAATCATCAAGTCCATTTCAAGTTCATTCAAACATGTTTAATTGATATCAACAGTGGGCCGCTACGCTAAGTTACGCTATTTCACAAATAACTGTTAGCGTAGCGGCCTTTTTTTTACCAAATTTTGTGTAGCGCTAGCTGAAGTTGCAGTTGGCTAAACTAACACCCAGCGTAGCGGGAAAATTTCTTCTCAGAATTATTTTAGCGTTAGCTGGAAATATTCTCCGCTACACTAACAGGAAGCGTATTCATTTTTAAACTAACAGAATTTTCCAGTCTAGGTAGCGTATTCCCAGTTCAGCTCACAATCAGCATAGCTCAGCTGATTCTGGATTACGCTGAATAGCATAACTGGGCATTTTATAAGCTTGGTTACAGCTACGCTACGTAACAGTTACGCTACGCTGCGCTCCACTCACTTGATGTCAGCCTTAGAGACAACACAGTTGCTCAAAAGGCTTCAACAATGTTATCTTCTTATTCCTCTCTTCAATACAAGTATTTTCATATCATAATATCCATACTTTGTTGTGTATAAGTGTGAAGTAATATAAGAGTGAAGTAATTAACCAGGAAGTTCACATAACATCTAATCATTTTCTAAGTTCAAACTATATTGCATATATGCATTTCAATCAACAAGGTTAACCATTTTTTCAGCTGGCTGAATGAAAAACTTGATCATCACTCAGAACCACCAACTTAGAAGAAAACAGACAACACTGGACAACACAACTCCTCACTACTCATCAACCTAGGTCCCACCCATTCCCCTCGTCGTATAGTCGTGGTCTATTGGTGTCACTTATTGACTAGTAAGCAGTTCTTGCCCTGTTATCTTTTCCTTCTAAGTTCACCTGAGCTTGATCTTATCTCCTTTCTACTCATCATCTTCTTCTTCATTCCCATAAAGAATCAAACCATCAAAAACATTATAAAACAATCAATCATCTCAAACATATCTTGCTTCTGTGGAATTGCTGCTTAAATCCACATAGGTTTCCTACTAAGAACCTATACCAGTTTCCTTTGGTATAAAAAAGTAAGGCAGTCTCAGACTGGACCTTCTCTGTTTCTAAAGAGAAGAGGGGTTAAGCTTAGCTGCCCTTAAACCACCTCCTTAAGGAGAGAAAGAAAGCCCAAAGAAGGCCAGATATAATCATCATCATAATCATCATCATTATTTTCTTTCCTCTCTCTTTCCTTCTTCCTTACAATAGTTATCCCTTCCTTATCCCTCTGGAATAAACTATTGTTCCCCCCATCTTGTGTCCTGTTGTCACATAAGAGACCCAGGCTCACACTTGAACATACTTGTGTAACCATCCTTGATGGGAATTGAACCCATTCCCAAAAGGTGATCATGTCACAATGGTTGCATCTCACGATCAGCCAGCTGCACTAATACTGCATGGTTGCAAGTGATGGCTTTCAGGGCTTTGGTGCTTACTCCATTGGATTGAACCTTTAATCCTTGTTGTTGCCACGTCAGCCTCTTCAATAGCCCTCATTTTGCAGCCTGTCACAAACTTGCAACCTGTCACTCACACCCTGACAAACAGGTTACAACCTGTTGCACCGGCGCTAGCACTTTTGCATTGCCCGCACCCTTGCATAGCTTGCCCGCTGGAATCGCTTGCAGGATTGTATCGGTCACCCGCTGGAATCGCTCGGACGGACCCCGCTCGCAGGCTGGTATCAGTCACCCGCTGGAATCGCTCGGACAGACCCCGCTCGCAGGCTGGTATCGGTCACACACTGGACTCTAGCTCAATCACCTGCTGTTTAAGCCGCCTGCTTGCATCTTGCATGCACCCCTAGATTGCACACCTCGCTTGCAATTGCCTGGACGCTTTTGGTGGCTGGCACGCTTGCTAGGCCCACCCCCTTCTCGCTTGCACGCACAGGCCCACCCCCTTCTCGCTTGCACGCATGCTCGCAGGCCCAACAACACTGAATGGATCTTTTAGCCCTCCGATAAGCCACCTCAAACACACTCCTGTTTGTGGTGTGGGAAGGAAGTACGCGTCTGTGGAACCAGTTTTTCCAATCTTTGTACCCATTGTGATGGTTCTTGTCAACAAGGAAGGATGGCTACTGGATGCCCCAAACGACACAAAGCCATCAAAGCTGGAGCAAAACTTCCACCCTCTGCTTCTGAACAAGAAAAGATGAAATCTATCTCCCAAAAATCTGGAACAATTACTAGTCATTTTGCCCCAGTTGAAAAGTTTGATAATGGTGTCTTTAATCAAATCATCACCCTTTGGCTTTTGCGTCAAGCCATCCCATGGAATCGAGTGGAAGATCCTTATCTCAGAGCATCATTCAACTATTGTGAGCCTGGTGCGAACTTGTTCAAACAAAAGGGGCAGGGACTTCTGGTAGGATCGTATATCTGGATTTACAGGAGGCTATGATAAAACAGTTGAAGGTATGTAATCTGTCTGATGTTTTTCAGGGGTGGCCATGCTAATCATATGTCTCCAATATGTAAATCAGGCGTCAAATAGCAAATTTAATTTAATACACGATGTATGGACAACTAAAGGAAATCGCTTTGGATTCATCAGGGCCTCCGTCTCATTTATTGATAACGACTGGAAATATACTGTTCTCCATCTGAGCCTGAAGTTGGTTGCATGGCATCACAAAGGGAGTTTGTTGGCCGAGCCAATTATTAATATTTTGAAAAAGAATGATCTACATAATAAGATAAGTACTCTTTTATCTTTTTGAGAATTGAATAACCTTGATGAGATGTGGGGCCCTGATTTTTTCATTTTTTGTATATATATACATGCTTTGTCAGACAACTGATTCAGGTTCAAACAACAACACGATGGCTAAGACAATGCACAACAAACTGATTAAAGTTGGAGGAGGCACCGAATTTGAATGGAACTGCGAAACAATGCACATCAAATGCTTCTGCCACAAAATGGCATTGGTTGTAAATGCTGGTCTAAAGGAACTTGGTCTTGAAGCACCTCCTCCCCCCAAAATTAAGAAATCATTCCTTGGCTCATTCCCATATTCCAATACGATGGAAAGAATTGATGAGGAGGAGGAAGAAGAAGAAGGAGAAAAAGCTGGCAACAAAGGAGTTCCCAATAGTGACTCTGAGAACAATATCAATAGTGATGATATTTGTTGGATTAGCAATGCCTATCCCAGTTCAAACCCTCTTAAGAGAAGAGCAGAAGGTAATTTATACAATTATATAAATTATCTAAAATCATCCGTGCTGATTTAAAACCAAACTGTTTTAATCTCACAGAACAGTGCACAAAAATTGCAAACAATAAACACCCGCGTGAAACGGAGAACAATGATGTCAATGACGTCATGCTTAAAGCTGATGATCAAAGATCACAGAGCTCAAGGTGAGACTCTGGATCACAATCAAGCGCAGAGACAGAAAGTGAACAACTCTCCACTCTTGCTATCAGCTACAGTAACCAACTCAAACATCTCGAAGCGTGTATACATCCACAACCAAGCGTAAAACTGATCAATTGCATCAGTTGAACGACGTTGTTTCACCACAATAAATTGGTTATCATCAAAAGTAAAGTAACATCAAACAAATCAGTGTAGTCTCCTTATATACGGAGAACCCTCAACTAACAATCTTCCTTTCTACCCTGATCAAAGCAGAAAATCTCACATCGCAGTGTTAGAGATTGGTCGTTAGCGTTAAAGCTCGCTCTCCACCGTTAACTCGTTTTGCAGATTGTGATCTGCCTTCAGGTCATAACATAGAGTTACTTCTCTTCATTTCATCTTATTAGAATCACTCAAATAGATTAAATGTACATTGTTTTATTGTCATAACTCTTATACTTATCATGAAATATAATGCCTTCAGTTGTTTGTAATCTTTTAGATTTACAGTCTTGCTTAGGCTCAAATCAACGACAACCACTTGAAGGCAGATCCGCACACAGCAGTTAGACATGGAGGCTTTTTCTCGCAAAGATGCCATGGACGACAAGGGCCTCAGCTCTATTCCAAAGCTAAAAGGGGATAACTACTCCATCTGGGAGTCCAAAATGCGCTTGTTTCTGGACGCACGCCAACTTCTGGAAGTCTGTATCTTTGAACAATGGCCCCCTCTCCGCAAAGACCACGACGCCAAGGCTGCATGCGCTCTTTTTCATCTAAGCGCCGTTGTGGATGACTCCATCTACAATTCTATCTTCAAGCTCACTACCAACTTGACCCCGCACGCTGTATGGACGACACTTAAGAAGAAATACGCTTCTAAGTCCATTTTCTCACTATGCAAGGTTTGGAGACGCTGGGACACCATTCATTGCAATCAAGGTCTCATATCATACGTTGACCGCTGCATGGACTGTCTCGGAGAATTCAAGACCCTTGGCTACGACGTGACCAACAACATATTTGCGGCCTGAATCATCAGTAGGGTCACCACAGTCAAGCACACCTTGATGGAGAGCCTCATGACCGATGAATCCCTTGTCTCCAATCCCTACTGACTACTGGAAAAATTGCGCACCTTTGCCGTTCATGAGCAAACAACCATGAAACTTGAGAAGAAATCCAAACCGTTGACTACGACTTCCGCCTTGTCTTCAGACACAAGACAAAAAGGCAAACGCAAATTTGAGTATCCTTGCAAGAACGGACATGACCCAACTCAAACTCATCATCAAAGCCAGTGCTGGTTTGACAACCCAAAGCTGATGCCCAAGCGTTTCCGCATGCAACACTTGGCAGACGCTAACATCGCTGGAACCTCCTCGGCTGACGTTGCTGGTGATCAATCATTGACTTGTCCCCACGGAGAAGAGGATGACAACAATGCCGTTCCCTCCTTCAATTATTGCACCGTCACGCCAAAGGCCGGTGATAAAAAGCTGCATGCTGTTCTGGACTCGGGCGCAAGTAGCCACATGTTTAATTCACTGGAGTTCTTCACTCAAAGCGTCCCAACACATGTCTTTATCGTGACGGGAGACGGAAAATCTCGGGAACAACTTGTGGCAACGCGAAAGGGGACGGTGAAATTTCAAATGCCCACTGGAAAAATTATCACTCTGTCAGACGCTCTTTACGTTCCCAATCTCACCCAAAACCTTATCTCTTTCGCACAACTTGTTGAGAGAAAGATAGTCATCCAGCAAAACAGTGGCATCTATGAGGTCATCTTTAACGAACATGAGAAGCTGTTCGACCTCAATTTCTCAAATCAACTCTATGAAATCGATGGCGACATTACTCCTCTTCCGTACTCTACGACAGCCTTGCTCAGTTCTGTCAAGGAGCCTTCTGGTTTTACCAAATGGCACAACCGTCTAGGCCATGCGTTGGTGGCAAGAATCAAAATGGTACTTCCAGCTGGTGAAAATCTGACCAAAGACCAGTGCTGCGATTCTTGCATGAAAGGCAAGCTAACTCAGAAGCCGTTCAACTCTCACTTTGACAAAACTACCGCTCCGCTTGAGGTGGTGCACAGTGATCTAGTCGGCCCTATTCCTCCTTTGTCTAATGGAGGCTCAAGATATTTCCTAACCTTGGTTGATCAACACACAGGTTACATCAGCTCCACCATTCTCAAGGAAAAAGGCGAGGCAGCAAAATCAATCAAGAAGTTTATGGCTTTTCATGAAACCCAAACCGGTCACAAGCTGAAAACACTCATCACCAACGGCGGTGGTGAGTTCTGCAACAATCAGTTGTCAGAATTGCTTGACGGTTGCAGCATCCAACACAATGTTTCCCCCCCTTACACCCCTCAAAACAATGGGGTAGCGGAACGGGCAAATCGCACCATTCTCGACATGACAAGGTGCATGCTGGTGCAGTCAAACCTCGCGCCGCAGTGGTGGCCTGAGGCGGTTAAAGCTGCTGTGGCGGTGACTAACTGTCTTCCGTCCCTGTCGAGAAGCCGCACGTCTCCAATTGAGCTCCTGTTCAAGAAACGACCTAACATCAACATCTTTCGACCATTTGGCTGCAGGGTTTGGTCCGTGAAGCCAACCGTCAACCGGGAAACCAAATTTGACTCGGTAGCGTGGGAGGGTGTCCTTGTTGGATACTCCAATGATTATTCCACCTACAAAGTTGTTCCTCTCAACACCAAAGATGTCATACTGCTAAAACACGTGTATTTTGAGGAGAACGTCTTTCCGCACTGCACCTCCCAGTTGAGGTGGCAGGGCCATCTTAATCCTTTAAATCCTCTCCCTGAATTTCAAAGTGTGGAAGAACTCCCTTTTTCTGACACGCTACTTCCGGCTGAGGAGGACAAAGCCGCTGCGTTACCAGCTCTGCCCGCTTCCTTCGTGTCAGCTTGCTACTATGACAGAGCCAACCTGACAAAAGTAACATAAATAGAGACATTATTACTACAATATTAAGACCCATTTATATGACTAATAATGTACAAAAAAATCAGTTTACTTATTTTATCCAATAAAGCTTAGCAAAGTCCTGGCACCATAAAAATAAGTAATAAATGAAAATAACAACTGCTTTTTACAAAAATACTAAAATAACTTCTAAACCTTGAGGATAACTTAGAATATTATGTCATATTCTGAATCCTCATGCAAATTAATGTAGGGTCCCTCACTGGAAGTACCCCTAAATTCCTACTCCTTCACCTTGAACCAATTACCCGTAAGAATTGGCCACAAACATATGTCACATGGACATTAGGGGGTATCAAATATACCAAATCCACAATTAGAAACCAGTCAATTATCCAAAACTCTTTTTCTTTGTTACTGGACCCAAAATGGTGACTGATAAACAACCAGCAGGTTTTAAAAATGGTAGATTTTTGAAAACCAGTCAATTACATAAGTGTGGATTTGCCTATATTTGATACCCCCTATTACACACGTATGTACTTGTTATATATGCATACTGTATGTGAAATGACCAATTATGGACTTATAATTGAGGTGTTGTGTATAGTTTGGGAGTTAGGCCCAATTGGGGTTTAAACCTCCAACCCCGCGCGTGGATTATATAATCCAATTGGAAATTGGCCAAATGCGTGGAAATAGCTAATCCCCTAGTTACCACATATGTACAAGTGTAACTAGGGTAAAAGTAGATTCTACGTGGTTTATTTACAAGGTTTTATTAATAAAAACCTTGAATACATAAGAGTAACATAGCCAGCGTGGTCTTTAATGATTGGCCTTAGCCATTTGTGGCCCATTTGCGTCATTTGTGGCTCATTTCAGATACAATTACACGTCAGTGTTGCTATGTACCTTAGTTACAATAACTAAATAGGTTATTAAGGTCATAAAAAGCACTTGTGACGCTGAATTAATGACCAGCAGTGTCATTGGGATGAGCCCTGTTAGTGCCAATCTCCCAAATTGGCCACATTGCGCTGAAAACTAGTTACTACACGCACACAGGCAGAAAGGTCCTCCACTATGAGTGAAATTAGTATATATAGAGCCGTCTTTCCACGCCAAAAGTTGTTCCCAATCATCAATTATTATTACAGTCAATCAGTTACGCCGTGTCCTGTCCTTACTTCAGTTACTCTGCCCTGTTTTGCCTGTTTTATCCGTGGTGTTCTCTTTAAATCAACCAACCTACGTGACCAGCTCCTGCGCAGAAACCTACCAATCTACCCAGCAGCTCTACTTCACCCCCCTACGTGGCTTTTTGGCTTGAAAGAAGCAATAGTGAGTACTTCTTTCATCCTTCTGTCCCCATCCTGGTTCCTTAATTGGAAAAGCACTTTGGTACCACCTTCTGTTACGCAGAAACCCATTGTTTGCTTAATCAGATACCACCCTGCTTAGCAGATCTCTGATTTAGAGGGCACCTACAAACACCCCTGCGCCAGCAGGCCCCTCTATAAAAAAGAATTATATTCTTTTTATTTCTTTCCTACTACTTTTCTACGTGAAATTATCCTACTCTACCCTTATTTTGCACTCTTATCACCTTGTGTAGCTAAAAGGTACTAGCCCTTGGCATCACAGAGGCTGACACTTCGCCAACGCTCCTCCGCTCACGGCAGGTGACAAAACTATCGTTGGCGATATCTCTGAGGGCAATATCCTCAATTACTCCCGTCGTGCCGCACTCGCCACCATCACGCCCAAGACACATCAACAAGCCATGAAGGATAGTGAAGTCGCTGAGTGGGTAAGAGCTGAGAACAAGGAATACGAGAATATGGCAACTCATCAAGCCTGGATTGTGCGCCAAAAGACAGCCGACAACAACCCTATTCCTCTCACCTGGGCTTATTGAAAGAAATTAGGCGCTGAGAATGAGGTCACTGAATTCAAGGCGCGAATCTGTGTTCAAGGATTCAAACAGACTTTTGGCCTGGACTTTTTCGCCAAATACTCTCCAACGGGGAGGCCATGCTCACTGCAAATTCTCCTTTCCTTCGCCATAAATAACGGCCTAAAAATCCACCAGCTGGACGTTAAATCGGCCTTTCTGACCTGCCCACTTGAAGACAAGGTAACCTGCCTGCCTCCACCTGGCTTTGTCGGCCCTCCAGGCATTGTCTTTGAGCTGAAGAAAGCGGTATATGGTCTGCGATAAGCATCGCCGGTCTGGTACAAGCGTCTCTCGGCATTTTTGCAGTCAATCGGCTTCAATATCTCAGGCGCGGATCCATGTGTTTTCTGGCGTCCTTTTTTCCCGGGCAAACCGTTGACTTGGATATTTGCTCATGTTGATGACCTGGTCATCATAAGTGCGGACCCTCTCGTCTTCAAAACAGAAATTGAGAAGGAATTTGCCATCAAATACCTTGGCGATGCGGAGTTCCTCCTTGGAATGAACATACAACGCTCACCAGACGCCATCACCATCAACCAACTTCAATACATTGAACGCAAGCTTGCTCAATTTAATTTGCTTGATTCCCACCCCGCGTCATGCCCTCTTAGTCCTTGAATCCAATTCAAGGATGCAACACCGGAGGACGCTACAGCTTTCAAGCGCCTCAACCTAAATTTTTGGTCCATTGTCGGCTCGCTTAATTACTTAAGCATCCTAACCCGACCTGACATTGCTTACGCTGTCAGCGCCCTATCCCAATTTCTTGAGAATCCAGGCCTATCGCATTACAATGCAGCTGAGCAGGTCTTTCGCTACGTAGCTGGCATGCGTCATATTGGTCTGACCTATAAGAAGCAGTCTGAATGCAGTCTAAAAGCCTATGTCGACGCCGACTGGGGCAATTGTCTTGTCACCAGACGCTCTGTCACAGGTTTCGCGGCTATGACGGGCAATCATCTTCTTTTGTGGAGGGCCAGCAAGCAGGAAACCGTCTTGCTCTTGTCCGCTGAAGCAGAATACAAGGCGCTCTCTGATTTGAGCAGGGAGATTGTGTGGCTTTCTAACCTCATCAACAAAACCAAAGTACTTCCGGCGCCCTCACAAATCAAAATTTTTGTCGATAACAAGGCCGCTATCAACCTGGCCAACTCAGAAACTGCTCAAAATGCCTTTCGCACAAAGCACATGGAAATCCGACTCCATTTCGTTTGGGAGCACGTTCAGTCTGATCTTCTCAACCTTCAATACATCAAGTCAAACAACAATCCAGCGGATTTCTTGACTAAGTCGGTGGGTTGATGCACAATTAAACGTTCTCTCCATGTGCTGGGCATTACGACGCGTCCGGAGTCTACTTCGAATCTGACGACTCAAAGTAAGGAGGACTGTTGGATTAGCAATGCCTTTCCCAGTTCAAACCCTCTTAAGAGGAGAGCAGAAGGTAATTTATACAATTATATAAATTATCTAAAATCATCCGTGCTGATTTAAAACCAAACTGTTTTAATCTCACAGAACAGTGCACAAAACTTGCGAACAATAAACACCCGCGTGAAACGGAGAACAATGACGTCAATGAATTCATGCTTAAAGCTGATGATCAAAGATTGCAGAGCTCAAGGTGAGACTCTGGATCACGATCAAGCGCAGAGACAGAAAGTTAACAACTCTCCATTCTTGCTATCAGCTACAGCAACCAACTCAAACATCTTGAAGCGCGTATACATCCACAACCAAGCGTAAAACTGATCAATTGCATCAGTTGAACGACGTTGTTTCACCACAATAAATTGGTTATCATCAAAAGTAAAGTAACATCAAACAAATCAGTGTAGTCTCCTTATATACGGAGAACCCTCAGCTAACAATCTTCCTTTCTACCCTGATCAAAGCAGAAAATCTCACATCGCAGTGTTAGAGATTGGTCGTTAGCGTTAAAGCTCGCTCTCCGCCGTTAACTCGTTTTGCAGATTGTGATCTGCCTTCAGGTAATAACATAGAGTTACTTCTCTTCATTTCATCTTATTAGAATCACTCAAATAGATTAAATGTACATTGTTTTATTGTCATAACTCTTATACTTATCATGAAATATAATGCCTTCAGTTGTTTGTAATCTTTTAATATTGATGAAAATGAGGACAATATGGAGGAAAACAAAGATACAGATATTGGAGAGGAAAACAAAACGGACCCAACTCCCGAAAACAAAAAAAAATGGCGACAAACAGGAATTCTTCAAACGAGCTGAATGAATTGACTAAAGCTGTATGTAACTCTCTCAGATTACAATGTTTGTTTTTCTACTAACTCTTTAAACAGTTGGACTTTGCACTACCAGAAAATCTGCTTCAACTGCCACCAGTTGACATGCAGGCTAGTCCCATCTTACTCCCCTTCTACTTCCAATTTAATCCAAAACAACTTTTTTGGCACAGTCACTGTGCACAATGCACAGTGACTGTGCATTGAAGTTGGGTTGAAGTATTTTTTGAGTAAGATTCAAGTAAAACACAAGTTAAATCAAAGTGACTGCATGTCAACTGGTGGCAGTTGAAGCAGATTTTCTGGTAGTGTTGTGATCAAAAAAATTACGGGATCATGTGTTTGGAGACAGAAATTTGACAATCTTGCCAAAGAGTATCACAGAAAAAACGGAGGAAAAAAATTGAAAGGTCTGATTGCTGGTTATGGAATCCGCTGGAACATAAAATATCAAAGTCAAAAAAGAGCTTATAAAGCAAGAGATGTAAGTAAATCAAAACATCACATTGTATAGTTTTATTATTTACTAATATCTTTCAATATAGGTTATTGACACCTTGCTTGCCGACAAGTATTCTAAATACCAAGATCAAATTTCTAGATCAAGCCGCAAGGAAAAACGTAAGAAGTTGGGATATTTTAAAGAGATGCAGTTCACAAGTAAGGAATGGATGTTAATTAACGAATTGAATATGGAATTAAAGGTGAGAGTTTTCAAAAAAAAATTGCAAACATCCAAATGGTACTGACTTCATTCCATTTCAAGCCTTTTAATCGTCTTACTAAAACAATGGAGGGTGATTGCCCTACAGGTGCTTTAGTCTTACCAAATTACTTTCAAACAATAGTAATTTTGAAGAGGAAAGAGGAAAGTTGTGAACGAGGATATCCATTACAGCTGATGTATCATAAGATGATCACAAAGCTTGAGGACTACCAGGACAAGGCTCTCAAAAGTGAAACTCTTATCATTGCAACACTTCTAC